>CM033629.1:0-70000 GCA_019453435.1 Rhinogobius similis
CACGAACACAGAGTCAGGTCGGGACAGAAGCCCACATACACGAACAATAGTTGCGGTTGGAATTCAAAACATGCATTGGGCGACAGAGGCAGCGGGCCCGATTGGGACCCACAGTTGAAACACCCAGGAAGCAGTTGAAACACCCAAAACATTTGTTTGGCCAAGTTCCAGGAGGGTTTCAGAGACTCTGGTTAAGTGTCCCTTACCGAGACCACAGAGAACTAAGTCGAGAGTTCAACAGACCTCGATCAGTTGCTGAGGGTACCCAGAGTGAATGCTTCTCCAGGGACCAATTGCAATCCAGGACAGGTACCCGGGGACAGAGGCAACAACAAAAGCAGACCCCAGCGACTCCAGTTAGAGGTTTTAGCGAATGGGACTTTAGGATTAGTGGAAATACTACGCAGAGAACCACAACAAGATGTACAACAGAGGCCACAAAATGCAAGAGGAGCAGTTTTGAACCCAGGGGAGGGGAATAGGAGACAATCACAAGAAGTGATACAACAGGTGGCACAATCACTTGAGGGGAGTCAAAGAGGGAACCAATCACAGGAAGGCATACAAAGGGAAGAACAATCACACCTAATTGGACAGGAGGGAGAGCAAGCACAAGCAGTGGAACAAAAAGTGGATCAAACACAGGTAGCACGGGCAGTGGAACAACAGGAGGATCAAACAAAAATAGACACAGACTATGAGACGGCGGACCCTACAGGTCCATCAGATTTAGAGGAGTGTCAGGGAGGGACACAGAGAGTCGGAAGATGGGATGTCAGATTGGGAAGCTTGGTCCGAAGAGGAGGGGGATCCAGAAAGGACAAGTGAAGGTCAAATAACCACGTATCAAGTGAATGTGCATCCAAAAACCAGAACTAAGTTTGTTGACTGGCATCTACTGAGGGTTGAAAAGAAATACCTTATTATTGGAGATTCTAATTTAGCCAGGATAGGGAGGCATCACTTTTCAGAATTGCAAATAGAGTGTTACCCGGGGGCAAAGTTTGTTCATGCAGCCCATATTTTGGAGAGAGCAGAGATCAGAACTAGGGTTAATGGGATCATTTGTGCCTTTGGAATTAATAACAGGAATCAATTACACAGGACAGCAAAAAAAGAGGTTCAAGAGGATGATCAAAGCGGCAAAGAAAAGGTTTGCTTTTGCAACAGTTCTTATACCTGTCGTCCAACATTCTCAAAAACTACCAAGAGGTGACAAAAGCAATTTGAGAGCCTTGAATGAATACCTTATGAAAAACCACAATTTTCTTCCACCAATCTCAGAAGACAAGTTTCAGACAAGGACAGGGAATGTCCATTGGACGCATGAAACAGCAAAAGAGTTTTTGCTGCATTTTACACAGGGCTTAAACTTGCCAGCTCCCACCACAAGTAGGGAAAGAGGCACTAAGAATGTAGTGATTCTCTGCAGGAGGTTTAACCCAACTCCAAACCAATTGGCTTTATTAGAGAAGGGGCTTACGTTTATCCCCACATATCAAAACACCAAATCACAGAAGTTACAATTAGAATATGATATACAGCGATATCACCGGACGGTTGACATTAATTTATTTTATAAAAAAGACAACGTATCGAAAAATCCAAGACAAAGTAAGAAACTTATACCATTTGCACACAAATTTAAGACCAATTCAACCTGGACACCTGCGGCAGATAGATTACCACCAGAAGCAGGGATTCTCAAGAAAATGGACCAAAAATATTTTGTTGACAATTTTATGATTATTCCAGAGACCCCAAACATTTCCAAAGAAGAGATTAGTGACCTTTTGACCCTTATGAGAAATGATCATGTGGTTTTAAAACCGGCAGACAAGGGGAATGCTGTGGTACTCATGGACAGGGAGGACTATATTTATGAAGCAGAGAGACAATTAGCTGATCCCATATACTATAAACAAATCTTGAATCCCATCACAAAAGATACTATCCCTGTAGTACATCACATTTTAGAAAAATTAAAGGAAAAGAAATATATTTCAGCAAAACAACAACAATATTTAATCGGGACCCGACCGAGAATAAGGAGGTTTTATATTTTGCCTAAAATCCATAAAGAACAGGAAAAATGGACAATACCAGGGAGAATTCCGCCGGGACGGCCCATTGTCTCAGACTGCAGTAGTGACACTTATAGAACAGCAGAATATTTAGATCACTTTTTAACCCCACTAGCAGACAAACACCCAGCATATGTGAGGGATACTATACATTTTTTAGACAACATTCGACAACTCCAAGTTCCATCAGAAGCTATTCTTTTTACCATGGACGTAGATTCCTTGTATACCAACATCCCAATCACAGAAGGAATTAGAGCAGTTCGGACTATCCTGAAAAAATACCCAGATCCTGGACGTCCTGATTTGGAAATCCTACAACTTTTAGAGATCAATCTTAAGAAAAATGACTTTGAATTTAATGGAAAGTTTTATTTGCAAGTTAAAGGGACAGCCATGGGAAAGAGGTTCGCGCCGGCCTATGCCAATATATACATGGCACAATGGGAAGAAAAAGCGTTAGAAAAATGTCCCATAAAACCATTAGTTTACTTAAGATATTTGGATGATATATTTGGAATCTGGGTGGGGGATGAGGAGTCCTTAAAAAATTTTATCGCAATTCTGAACACTCATGATCCATCGATCAAGTTGAAGTGCACTTATAGTGGTGAGGGAGTTGATTTTTTGGATACCACCGTATTTAAAGGATTGAATTTTGATAGAACACACACATTGGATGTCAAAATGTATTTTAAACCTACGAACACACATGCCATGTTGCACAAAACTAGTTTCCACCCAAAATTTATATACAAGGGTTTGATAAAATCACAATTAGTGAGATTTAGACGCATTTGTTCCAAGAATACATACTTTAAAGAAGCAGTGGGAATCTTATTTAAAACCCTGAGGACAAGGGGTTACACCAAAGCCTTTTTGAACAAGGTTCTCCAAACGATGAGGGAAGGGACGACACAACAATCCCAACAGAAAGAAAAGCTAATACCCTTAGTCTCAACTTACTCTTCAATAGCAACCAAGATAACCCGGGGCTTGAAAGATAACTTTAAGAAGTATATTACTGAACAAGGCTTGTTACCTAACTCAAGGATTATTACGGCATACAGAAGCAATTTTAATCTAAAGAAATATTTAGTTAGAGCTAGGATGAGACCTCTTGGGGGACATGTGCAGAAACCTGATAGGAGGAATATTTTGACACCACATTGGGTTAACCATAAATTGGTCAGGAGCAATAGCACAGGCCAAATTTTTCCAGTAAATCAAACATTTACTACAAAATCACAGAATTGTATATACTTGATTTCCTGTTTTGACTGTGGAAAACAATATGTAGGACAGACCCGGAACACCTTGTTATTGAGGTTCTCCCAACATCGATACACGGTACTCAACAGAACCAATTTGACCAAACCTTTAATTAAGCATTTTAGTTTACATGGCTATCGTGCAATCCGTTTAGGAGGATTGGAGGCAAATCCCTACTGGACAGACAAACAAAGATTACAGGCAGAAAGTAAATGGATTAGATTATTGGATACAAACTACCCCAAAGGACTTAACCTGAGACAGGAAATTAGAACAGAGGGACGTTAAATAGACTAACCCTAAACTTAACCTTAAACCTAACACTAACACTAACCTTAACCTTAACCTTAACCCTAATCATAACCTTTACCTTAATCCTATCCTTAACCCTAACCTTAACCTTAACCTAATCTTAACCTTAACCTTAATCCTAACCTTAACCTAATCCTAACCTTAACCTAACCTAACCTTAACCTAATCTAACCTTAACCTAATCTAACCTTAACCTAACCTAACCTTAACCTTAACCTAATCCTAACCTTAACCTAACCTTAACCTGAACCCTAACCTTAACCTAATCCTAACCTTAACCTAATCCTAACCTTAACCCTAATCCTAACCTTAACCTAATCCTAACCTTAACCCTAATCCTAACCTTAACCTTAACCTTAACCTAATCCTAGCCTTAACCTAATCCTAACCTTAACCTAACCTTAACCTTAACCTAACCTAATCCTAAGCTTAACCTAATCCCTAACCTTAACCTAACCCTAACCCTAACCCTTAAACTTAACCCTAACCTTAACCTAACCCCAACCCTAAACTTAACCCTAAACTTAGCCCTAAGTGAAAAGTAACTAAACTTAACCCTGTTAAAATATAAAATTTGATAAAAATATAAAATTTGATATTAATATTGACCCGGAACATAAAAATTTAGAACATAAAAATTTAAAACATAAATATTCCCTTTAAAATATTCCCTTCAATAACAGGAATGTTAAACTTTAAAACCTTAATATTTTTAAACCTTTAAAACCTTAATATTTTTAAACCTTTAACTTTCAACCTTCAACTGGGTTGAAGGGTTAACAATTTATTAAAAGTTCATTAAAAATTCATTAATAATTCATTAAAATTCAAAAATAATTACAAATTTATGCCAGGAGAGTTGACAAACATTTACTAGACTGGGGTGTGGATGTTTCCTCCAATCAGAGAGCTACGGGGTTCCCCCTCCCCCCTCCCCTTCCTTAGAACTGACTACACACGAGTCTCCTCTCCTCATTTTCTCTCCAGACTTTGGAAGAAACACACGTTTTGCAAACTAGCCAGCGTTTTAGTGCGTGCTTTGCCTGATGAAGGATTTTTTATCCGAAACGTCGCGACAGCACGCCCTATTTTTGAGTCATTCATTTTTTTGACTTTTTGATTTAATTTAATTTGTTTTCTCTTTATTGATACATTCAAAGATAAATTAAACATCAAAAAAGACAAAAAACAAAACAACTAAACATCAAAAAAGACAAAAAAACAAACAAAAAACGGAATATCGTGCAGCCCACGGGCACACGAGAGACTGGGATGTGGGGAAACCGGAAACGGTCCCGTCCCAGTAGCCCACGGGGCTTTGACGGTCCTTGGCCCGGGGACCCACCGGCTCGGGAGTACTTGGCACGGGGTGAGACCGGTGCATTGTCGGTCCCCAGGAGGGGATGGACTTCCCATAACTATAGTTCTAACCAGCGAGTGTCCACCGCGCGTGCGGATGCTAGCCGTGGGCGACAGGCCCCGCGTACCTACGCGGAGGCAGTCATAGGCCAACCGCCCCGCTTCCGTTCTGGCTCCGTTCAGGGGGAACGGGCCGAGTTGGGAAGGTTTCCGGGACGTTACCCGAACGGACAGTCACAAAACAGAACAAGACAGTCACCAAGCATTTATGCACACGGACAAAACGGACAGGGACGTCCACAAAACAGACAGTCACCAAGCATTTATGCACACGGACAAAACAGACAGGGACGTCCACAAAACAGATGGCAATCAGAACGACAACAGGGGAGACAAACAACCCACGTAAACACACGTAATGATGAGGGTCATCCGCGGCGCTGCTCCACCACGGATGGGAAAATCTATTAGATTTATCTATAAGATCATGAGTGCAACTCATCATTTAGAGAATCTACGAGAGGGTCGTAGGGGAAATACCATGATTCTGAATAGAGTGGAACAACTGTCCACGTTTATAAAACCTGTGGCACCCACAGTTGACATAAAACAACGGTTGACACAAACAGCAGAAACATGGGGACATACTACCATCATGGCATTAGAGGAACATTATCAAAAAGTGATTTTGGACAATTTGGAAGAGTTAAATAACAATCAATATGGGGAATGGGTAGAGGCCTTGGCAGTGGCAGAACGTTGGGTTTTGAGGAGCCTACCGAGAATACCCACTAGGGTCTTGAATAGAGCAAGGGATCAGATTGCAGACAATGCACAGAAATATTTAGACTTGGAGAAGGAACAAGGACAAAGAGAGGGGATAGGAGATCAGATGCCCGTAGTAGCAGGTACGTCGACAATGGGACCTTGGGTCACGACCTTACCCACTATTACTGCATCCCCACCTACAGAACCTACACGACCAAGAAGGGTTACAGATAGTAGCATAGCAGCCTTTGGGCCAGAACCCTTTCATTGAAAGCGGGTGTGCCACGAACACAGAGTCAGGTCCGGGACAGACCACATACACAGACAATGGTTACGGTTGGAATTCAAACATGCATTGGGCCGACAGAGGCACGGGCCCCGTTGGGAGCAGTTGAAACACCCAGAGCAGTTGAAACACCCAAAACATTTGTTTGGCCAAGTTCGGAGGTTTCAGAGACTCTGGTTAAGTGTCCCTTACCGAGACCACAGAGAACTAAGTCGAGA
Organism: Rhinogobius similis; assembly: GCA_019453435.1. Lineage (NCBI taxonomy): Eukaryota > Metazoa > Chordata > Actinopteri > Gobiiformes > Gobiidae > Rhinogobius > Rhinogobius similis. The sequence continues at coordinate 6,300 of CM033629.1, forward strand.
GTTCAACTTAGACCTCGATCAGTTGCTGGGTGCAGTGAATGCTTCTCCAGACTATTGCAATCAGGACAGGTACCCAGGACAGAGGCAACAACAAAAACGACCCCAGCGACTCAGTTAGAGGTTTTAGCGAATGGGACTTTAGGATTAGTGGAAATACACCCAGAGACACAACAAGATGTACAACAGAGGCCACAAAATGCAGAGGGAGCAGTTTTGAACCCAGGGGAGGGAATGAGACAATCACAAGAAGTGATACAACAGGTGGCACAATCACTTGAGGGGAGTCAAAGAGGGAACCAATCACAGGAAGGCATACAAAGGGAAGAACAATCACACCTAATTGGACAGGAGGGAGAGCAAGCACAAGCAGTGGAACAAAAAGTGGATCAAACACAGGTAGCACGGGCAGTGGAACAACAGGAGGATCAAACAAAAATAGACACAGACTATGAGACGGCGGACCCTACAGGTCCATCAGATTTAGAGGAGGTGTCAGGGAGGGACACAGAGGAGTCGGAAGATGGGATGTCAGATTGGGAAACCTGGTCGAAGAGGAGGGGATCCAGAAAGGACAAGTGAAGGTCAAATAACCACGTATCAAGTGAATGTGCATCCAAAAACCAGAACTAAGTTTGTTGACTGGCATCTACGGGTTGAAAAGAAATACCTTATTATTGGAGATTCTAATTTAGCCAGGATAGGGAGGCATCACTTTTCAGAATTGCAAATAGAGTGTTACCCGGGGGCAAAGTTTGTTCATGCAGCCCATATTTTGGAGAGAGCAGAGATCAGAACTAGGGTTAATGGGATCATTTGTGCCTTTGGAATTAATAACAGGAATCAATTACACAGGACAGCAAAAAAAGAGGTTCAAAGGATGATCAAAGCGGCAAAGAAAAGGTTTGCTTTTGCAACAGTTCTTATACCTGTCGTCCAACATTCTCAAAAACTACCAAGAGGTGACAAAAGCAATTTGAGAGCCTTGAATGAATACCTTATGAAAAACCACAATTTTCTTCCACCAATCTCAGAAGACAAGTTTCAGACAAGGACAGGGAATGTCCATTGGACGCATGAAACAGCAAAAGAGTTTTTGCTGCATTTTACACAGGGCTTAAACTTGCCAGCTCCCCACCACAAGTAGGGGAAAGAGGCACTAAGAATGTAGTGATTCTCTGCAGGAGGTTTAACCCAACTCCAAACCAATTGGCTTTATTAGAGAAAGGGCTTACGTTTATCCCCACATATCAAAACACCAAATCACAGAAGTTACAATTAGAATATGATATGCAACGATATCACCGGACGGTTGACATTAATTTATTTTATAAAAAAGACAACGTATCGAAAAATCCAAGACAAAGTAAGAAAGCATTATACCATTTGCACACAAATTTAAGACCAATTCAACCTGGACACCTGCGGCAGATAGATTACCACCAGAAGCAGGGATTCTCAAGAAAATGGACCAAAAATATTTTGTTGACAATTTTATGATTATTCCAGAGACCCCAAACATTTCCAAAGAAGAGATTAGTGACCTTTTGACCCTTATGAGAAATGATCATGTGGTTTTAAAACCGGCAGACAAGGGGAATGCTGTGGTACTCATGGACAGGGAGGACTATATTTATGAAGCAGAGAGACAATTAGCTGATCCCATATACTATAAACAAATCTTGAATCCCATCACAAAAGATACTATCCCTGTAGTACATCACATTTTAGAAAAATTAAAGGAAAAGAAATATATTTCAGCAAAACAACAACAATATTTAATGGGGGACCCCGACCCGAGAATAAGGAGGTTTTATATTTTGCCTAAAATCCATAAAGAACAGGAAAAATGGACAATACCAGGAGAATTCCGCCGGGACGTCCATTGTCTCAGACTGCAGAACTGCCACTTCTAGAACAGCAGAATATTTAGATCACTTTTTAACCCCACTAGCAGACAAACACCCAGCATATGTGAGGGATACTATACATTTTTAGACAACATTCGAGCAACTCCAAGTTCCGATCAGAAGCTATTCTTTTTACCATGGACGTAGATTCCTTGTATACCAACATCCCAATCACAGAAGGAATTAGAGCAGTTCGGACTATCCTGAAAAAATACCCAGATCCTGGACGTCCTGATTTGGAAATCCTACAACTTTTAGAGATCAATCTTAAGAAAAATGACTTTGAATTTAATGGAAAATTTTATTTGCAAGTTAAGGGGACAGCCATGGGAAAGAGGTTTGCGCCGGCCTATGCCAATATATACATGGCACAATGGGAAGAAAAAGCGTTAGAAAAATGTCCCATAAAACCATTAGTTTACTTAAGATATTTGGATGATATATTTGGAATCTGGGTGGGGGATGAGGAGTCCTTAAAAAATTTTATCGCAATTCTGAACACTCATGATCCATCGATCAAGTTGAAGTGCACTTATAGTGGTGAGGAGTTGATTTTTTGGATACCACCGTATTTAAAGGATTGAATTTTGATAGAACACACACATTGGATGTCAAAATGTATTTTAAACCTACGAACACACATGCCATGTTGCACAAAACTAGTTTCCACCCAAAATTTATATACAAGGGTTTGATAAAATCACAATTAGTGAGATTTAGACGCATTTGTTCCAAGAATACATACTTTAAAGAAGCAGTGGGAATCTTATTTAAAACCCTGAGGACAAGGGGTTACACCAAAGCCTTTTTGAACAAGGTTCTCCAAACGATGAGGGAAGGGACGACACAACAATCCCAACAGAAAGAAAAGCTAATACCCTTAGTCTCAACTTACTCTTCAATAGCAACCAAGATAACCGGGGCTTGAAAGATAACTTTAAGAAGTATATTACTGAACAAGGCTTGTTACCTAACTCAAGGATTATTCACGGCATACAGAAGCAATTTTAATCTAAAGAAATATTTAGTTAGAGCTAGGATGAGACCTCTTGGGGACATGTGCAGAAACCTGATAGGAGGAATATTTTGACACCACATTGGGTTAACCATAAATTGGTCAGGAGCAATAGCACAGGCCAAATTTTCCAGTAAATCAAACATTTACTACAAAATCACAGAATTGTATATACTTGATTTCCTGTTTTGACTGTGGAAAACAATATGTAGGACAGACCCGGAACACCTTGTTATTGAGGTTCTCCCAACATCGATACCACGGTACTCAACAGAACCAATTTGACCAAACCTTTAATTAAGCATTTTTAGTTTACATGGCTATCGTGCAATCCGTTTAGGAGGATTGGAGGCAAATCCCTACTGGACAGACAAACAAAGATTACAGGCAGAAAGTAAATGGATTAGATTATTGGATACAAACTACCCCAAAGGACTTAACCTGAGACAGGAAATTAGAACAGAGGGACCTAAAAACGACTAACCTAACCTTAACCTTAACCTAACCTAACCTAACCTTAACCTTAACCTTAACCTAATCATAACCTTAACCTTAATCCTAACCTTAACCCTAACCTTAACCTTAACCTAATCTTAACCTTAACCTTAATCTAACCTTAACCTAATCTAACCTTAACCTAACCTAACCTTAACCTAATCTAACCTTAACCTAATCCTAACCTTAACCTAACCTAACCTTAACCTTAACCTAATCCTAACCTTAACCTAACCTTAACCTTAACCTAACCTTAACCTAATCCTAACCTTAACCTAATCCTAACCTTAACCTAACCTTAACCTAATCCTAACCTTAACCTAACCTAACCTTAACCTTAACCTTAACCTAATCCTAGCCTTAACCTAATCTAACCTTAACCTAACCTTAACCTTAACCTAACCTAATCCTAAGCAACCTAATCCTAACCTTAACCTAACCTAACCTAACCCTTAAACTTAACCTTAACCTAAACCTAACCTAAACCCTAAACTTAACCCTAAACTTAGCCCTAAGTGAAAAGTAACTAAACCTAACCCTGTTAAAACATAAATTTTGATATAAATTTTGATATTAATATTGACCCGGAATTTAAAACATAAATATTCCATTTAAAACATAAATATTCCCCTTAAAATATTCCCTTCAATAACAGGAAGGTTAAACTTTAAAACCTTAATTTTTTTTAAAAAACTTTAAAACCTTAATATTTTTAAACCTTTAACTTTCAACCTTCAACTGGGTTGAAGGATTAACAATTTATTAAAAGTTCATTAAAAATTCATTAATAATTCATTAAAATTCAAAAATAATTACAAATTTATGCCAGGAGAGTTGACAAACATTTACTAGACTGGGGTGTGGATGTTTCCTCAATCAGAGAGCTACAGGGTTCCCCCTCCCCCCTCCCCTTCCTTAGAACTGACTACACACGAGTCTCCTCTCCTCATTTTCTCTCCAGACTTTGGAAGAAACACACGTTTTGCAAACTAGCCAGCGTTTTAGTGCGTGCTTTGCCTGATGAAGGATTTTTTATCCGAAACGTCGCGACAGCACGCCCTATTTTTTTGAGTCATTCATTTTTTTTGACTTTTTGATTTAATTTAATTTGTTTTCTCTTTATTGATACATTCAAAGATAAATTAAACATCAAAAAAGACAAAAAACAAAACAACTAAACATCAAAAAAGACAAAAAAACAAACAAAAAACGGAATATCGTGCAGCCCACGGGCACACGAGAGACTGGGATGTGGGGAAACCGTAAGCGGTCCGTCCCAGTAGCCCACGGGGCTTTGACGGTCCTTGGCCAGGGGACCCACCGGCTCGGGAGTACTTGGCAGCGCGGGGTGAGACCGGTGCATTGTCGGTCCCCAGGAGGATGGACTTCCCATAACTATAGTTCTAACCAGCGAGTGTCCACCGCGTGCGGATGCTAGCCGTGGGCGACAGGCCCAGCGTACCTGCAGCGGAGGCAGTCATAGGCCAACCGCCCGCTTCCGTTCTGGCTCCGTTCAGGGGAACGGGCCGAGTTAGGAAGGTTTCCGGGGCGTTACGAGCGGACAGTCACAAAACAGAACAAGACAGTCACCAAGCATTTATGCACCACGGACAAAGCGGACAGGGGCGTCCACAAAACAGACAGTCACCAAGCATTTATGCACACGGACAAAACAGACAGGGACGTCCACAAAACAGATGGCAATCAGAGCGACAACAGGGAGACAAACAACCCACGTAAACACACGTAATGATGAGGGTCATCCGCGGCGTCTGCTCCACCACGGATGGGAAAATCTATTAGATTTATCTATAAGATCATGAGTGCAACTCATCATTTAGAGAATCTACGAGAGGGTCGTAGGGGAAATACCATGATTCTGAATAGAGTGGAACAACTGTCACGTTTATAAAACCTGTGGCACCCACAGTTGACATAAAACAACGGTTGACACAAACAGCAGAAACATGGGGACATACTACCATCATGGCATTAGAGGAACATTATCAAAAAGTGATTTTGGACAATTTGGAAGAGTTAAATAACAATCAATATGGGGAATGGGTAGAGGCCTTGGCAGTGGCAGAACGTTGGGTTTTGAGGAGCCTACCGAGAATACCCACTAGGGTCTTGAATAGAGCAAGGGATCAGATTGCAGACAATGCACAGAAATATTTAGACTTGGAGAAGGAACAAGGACAAAGAGAGGGGATAGGAGATCAGATGCCCGTAGTAGCAGGTACGTCGACAATGGGACCTTGGGTCACGACCTTACCCACTATTACTGCATCCCCACCTACAGAACCTACACGACCAAGAAGGGTTACAGATAGTAGCATAGCGCCTTTGGGCCAGAACCCTTTCATTGAAAGCGGGTGTGCCACGAACACAGAGTCAGGTCCGGGACAGACCACATACACAGACAATGGTTACGGTTGGAATTCAAACATGCATTGGGCCGACAGAGGCACGGGCCCCGTTGGGAGCAGTTGAAACACCCAGAGCAGTTGAAACACCCAAAACATTTGTTTGGCCAAGTTCGGAGGTTTCAGAGACTCTGGTTAAGTGTCCCTTACCGAGACCACAGAGAACTAAGTCGAGAGTTCAACTTAGACCTCGATCAGTTGCTGAGAGTGCAGTGAATGCTTCTCCAGACGAATTGCAATCAGGACAGGTACCCAGGACAGAGGCAACAACAAAAACGACCCCAGCGACTCAGTTAGAGGTTTTAGCGAATGGGACTTTAGGATTAGTGGAAATACACCCAGAGACACAACAAGATGTACAACAGAGGCCACAAAATGCAGAGGGAGCAGTTTTGAACCCAGGGGAGGGAATGAGACAATCACAAGAAGTGATACAACAGGTGGCACAATCACTTGAGGGGAGTCAAAGAGGGAACCAATCACAGGAAGGCATACAAAGGGAAGAACAATCACACCTAATTGGACAGGAGGGAGAGCAAGCACAAGCAGTGGAACAAAAAGTGGATCAAACACAGGTAGCACGGGCAGTGGAACAACAGGAGGATCAAACAAAAATAGACACAGACTATGAGACGGCGGACCCTACAGGTCCATCAGATTTAGAGGAGGTGTCAGGGAGGGACACAGAGGAGTCGGAAGATGGGATGTCAGATTGGGAAGCTTGGTCCGAAGAGGAGGGGGATCCAGAAAGGACAAGTGAAGGTCAAATAACCACGTATCAAGTGAATGTGCATCCAAAAACCAGAACTAAGTTTGTTGACTGGCATCTACGGGTTGAAAAGAAATACCTTATTATTGGAGATTCTAATTTAGCCAGGATAGGGAGGCATCACTTTTCAGAATTGCAAATAGAGTGTTACCCGGGGGCAAAGTTTGTTCATGCAGCCCATATTTTGGAGAGAGCAGAGATCAGAACTAGGGTTAATGGGATCATTTGTGCCTTTGGAATTAATAACAGGAATCAATTACACAGGACAGCAAAAAAAGAGGTTCAAAGGATGATCAAAGCGGCAAAGAAAAGGTTTGCTTTTGCAACAGTTCTTATACCTGTCGTCCAACATTCTCAAAAACTACCAAGAGGTGACAAAAGCAATTTGAGAGCCTTGAATGAATACCTTATGAAAAACCACAATTTTCTTCCACCAATCTCAGAAGACAAGTTTCAGACAAGGACAGGGAATGTCCATTGGACGCATGAAACAGCAAAAGAGTTTTTGCTGCATTTTACACAGGGCTTAAACTTGCCAGCTCCCCACCACAAGTAGGGGAAAGAGGCACTAAGAATGTAGTGATTCTCTGCAGGAGGTTTAACCCAACTCCAAACCAATTGGCTTTATTAGAGAAAGGGCTTACGTTTATCCCCACATATCAAAACACCAAATCACAGAAGTTACAATTAGAATATGATATGCAACGATATCACCGGACGGTTGACATTAATTTATTTTATAAAAAAGACAACGTATCGAAAAATCCAAGACAAAGTAAGAAACGTATACCATTTGCACACAAATTTAAGACCAATTCAACCTGGACACCTGCGGCAGATAGATTACCACCAGAAGCAGGGATTCTCAAGAAAATGGACCAAAAATATTTTGTTGACAATTTTATGATTATTCCAGAGACCCCAAACATTTCCAAAGAAGAGATTAGTGACCTTTTGACCCTTATGAGAAATGATCATGTGGTTTTAAAACCGGCAGACAATTGGAATGATGTTGTACTCATGTACAGTTAGTAATATATTTATGAAGCAGAGAGACAATTAGCTGATAACATATACTATAAACAAATCTTGAATCCCATCACAAAGATACTATCCCTGTAGTACATCAAATTATAGAAAAAATAAAGGAAAACAAATATAATTCAGCAAAAAAACAACAATAATTAATGGGGACCCGACCGAGAATAAGGAGGTTTTATATTTTGCCTAAAATCCATAAAGAACAGGAAAAATGGACAATACCAGGGAGAATTCCGCCGGGACGGCCCATTGTCTCAGACTGCAGTAGTGACACTTATAGAACAGCAGAATATTTAGATCACTTTTTAACCCCACTAGCAGACAAACACCCAGCATATGTGAGGGATACTATACATTTTTAGACAACATTCGACAACTCCAAGTTACATCAGAAGCTATTATATTTACCATGGACGTAGATTCCTTGTATACCAACATCCCAATCACAGAAGGAATTAGAGCAGTTCGGACTATCCTGAAAAAATACCCAGATCCTGGACGTCCTGATTTGGAAATCCTACAACTTTTAGAGATCAATCTTAAGAAAAATGACTTTGAATTTAATGGAAAGTTTTATTTGCAAGTTAAAGGGACAGCCATGGGAAAGAGGTTCGCGCCGGCCTATGCCAATATATACATGGCACAATGGGAAGAAAAAGCGTTAGAAAAATGTCCCATAAAACCATTAGTTTACTTAAGATATTTGGATGATATATTTGGAATCTGGGTGGGGGATGAGGAGTCCTTAAAAAATTTTATCGCAATTCTGAACACTCATGATCCATCGATCAAGTTGAAGTGCACTTATAGTGGTGAGGGAGTTGATTTTTTGGATACCACCGTATTTAAAGGATTGAATTTTGATAGAACACACACATTGGATGTCAAAATGTATTTTAAACCTACGAACACACATGCCATGTTGCACAAAACTAGTTTCCACCCAAAATTTATATACAAGGGTTTGATAAAATCACAATTAGTGAGATTTAGACGCATTTGTTCCAAGAATACATACTTTAAAGAAGCAGTGGGAATCTTATTTAAAACCCTGAGGACAAGGGGTTACACCAAAGCCTTTTTGAACAAGGTTCTCCAAACGATGAGGGAAGGGACGACACAACAATCCCAACAGAAAGAAAAGCTAATACCCTTAGTCTCAACTTACTCTTCAATAGCAACCAAGATAACCCGGGGCTTGAAAGATAACTTTAAGAAGTATATTACTGAACAAGGCTTGTTACCTAACTCAAGGATTATTACGGCATACAGAAGCAATTTTAATCTAAAGAAATATTTAGTTAGAGCTAGGATGAGACCTCTTGGGGACATGTGCAGAAACCTGATAGGAGGAATATTTTGACACCACATTGGGTTAACCATAAATTGGTCAGGAGCAATAGCACAGGCCAAATTTTTCCAGTAAATCAAACATTTACTACAAAATCACAGAATTGTATATACTTGATTTCCTGTTTTGACTGTGGAAAACAATATGTAGGACAGCGGAACACCTTGTTATTGAGGTTCTCCCAACATCGATACGGTACTCAACAGAACCAATTTGACCAAACCTTTAATTAAGCATTTTTAGTTTACATGGCTATCGTGCAATCCGTTTAGGAGGATTGGAGGCAAATCCTACTGGACAGACAAACAAAGATTACAGGCAGAAAGTAAATGGATTAGATTATTGGATACAAACTACCCCAAAGGACTTAACCTGAGACAGGAAATTAGAACAGAGGGACCTAAAAACGACTAACCTAACCTTAACCTTAACCTAACCTAACCTAACCTTAACCTTAACCTTAACCTAATCATAACCTTAACCTTAATCCTAACCTTAACCTAACCTTAACCTTAACCTAATCTTAACCTTAACCTTAATCTAACCTTAACCTAATCCTAACCTTAACCCTAACCTAACCTTAACCTAATCCTAACCTTAACCTAATCCTAACCTTAACCTAACCTAACCTTAACCTTAACCTAATCCTAACCTTAACCTAACCTTAACCTTAACCTAACCTTAACCTAATCTAACCTTAACCTAATCCTAACCTTAACCTAACCTTAACCTAATCCTAACCTTAACCTAACCTAACCTTAACCTTAACCTTAACCTAATCCTAGCCTTAACCTAATCCTAACCTTAACCTAACCTTAACCTTAACCTAACCTAATCTAAAGCTTAACCTAATCCTAACCTTAACCTAACCTAACCCTAACCCTTAAACTTAACCTTAACCCTAAACCTAACCTAAACCCTAAACTTAACCCTAAACTTAGCCCTAAGTGAAAAGTAACTAAACCTAACCCTGTTAAAACATAAATTTTGATATAAATTTTGATATTAATATTGACCCGGAATTTAAAACATAAATATTCCATTTAAAACATAAATATTCCCCTTAAAATATTCCCTTCAATAACAGGAAGGTTAAACTTTAAAACCTTAATTTTTTTTAAAAAACTTTAAAACCTTAATATTTTTAAACCTTTAACTTTCAACCTTCAACTGGGTTGAAGGATTAACAATTTATTAAAAGTTCATTAAAAATTCATTAATAATTCATTAAAATTCAAAAATAATTACAAATTTATGCCAGGAGAGTTGACAAACATTTACTAGACTGGGGTGTGGATGTTTCCTCCAATCAGAGAGCTACGGGGTTCCCCCTCCCCCCTCCCCTTCCTTAGAACTGACTACACACGAGTCTCCTCTCCTCATTTTCTCTCCAGACTTTGGAAGAAACACACGTTTTGCAAACTAGCCAGCGTTTTAGTGCGTGCTTTGCCTGATGAAGGATTTTTTATCCGAAACGTCGCGACAGCACGCCCTATTTTTTTGAGTCATTCATTTTTTTTGACTTTTTGATTTAATTTAATTTGTTTTCTCTTTATTGATACATTCAAAGATAAATTAAACATCAAAAAAGACAAAAAACAAAACAACTAAACATCAAAAAAGACAAAAAAACAAACAAAAAACGGAATATCGTGCAGCCCACGGGCACACGAGAGACTGGGATGTGGGGAAACCGGAAACGGTCCCGTCCCAGTAGCCCACGGGGCTTTGACGGTCCTTGGCCCGGGGACCCACCGGCTCGGGAGTACTTGGCAGCGCGGGGTGAGACCGGTGCATTGTCGGTCCCCAGGAGGGATGGACTTCCCATAACTATAGTTCTAACCAGCGAGTGTCCACCGCGTGCGGATGCTAGCCGTGGGCGACAGGCCCCGCGTACCTACGCGGAGGCAGTCATAGGCCAACCGCCCCGCTTCCGTTCTGGCTCCGTTCAGGGGGAACGGGCCGAGTTGGGAAGGTTTCCGGGACGTTACCCGAACGGACAGTCACAAAACAGAACAAGACAGTCACCAAGCATTTATGCACACGGACAAAACGGACAGGGACGTCCACAAAACAGACAGTCACCAAGCATTTATGCACACGGACAAAACAGACAGGGACGTCCACAAAACAGATGGCAATCAGAACGACAACAGGGGAGACAAACAACCCACGTAAACACACGTAATGATGAGGGTCATCCGCGAGCGGCTGCTCCACCACGGATGGGAAAATCTATTAGATTTATCTATAAGATCATGAGTGCAACTCATCATTTAGAGAATCTACGAGAGGGTCGTAGGGGAAATACCATGATTCTGAATAGAGTGGAACAACTGTCCACGTTTATAAAACCTGTGGCACCCACAGTTGACATAAAACAACGGTTGACACAAACAGCAGAAACATGGGGACATACTACCATCATGGCATTAGAGGAACATTATCAAAAAGTGATTTTGGACAATTTGGAAGAGTTAAATAACAATCAATATGGGGAATGGGTAGAGGCCTTGGCAGTGGCAGAACGTTGGGTTTTGAGGAGCCTACCGAGAATACCCACTAGGGTCTTGAATAGAGCAAGGGATCAGATTGCAGACAATGCACAGAAATATTTAGACTTGGAGAAGGAACAAGGACAAAGAGAGGGGATAGGAGATCAGATGCCCGTAGTAGCAGGTACGTCGACAATGGGACCTTGGGTCACGACCTTACCCACTATTACTGCATCCCCACCTACAGAACCTACACGACCAAGAAGGGTTACAGATAGTAGCATAGCGCCTTTGGGCCAGAACCGCTTTCATTGAAACGGGTGTGCCACGAACACAGAGTCAGGTCCGGGACAGACCACATACACAGACAATGGTTACGGTTGGAATTCAAACATGCATTGGGCCGACAGAGGCACGGGCCCCGTTGGGAGCAGTTGAAACACCCAGAGCAGTTGAAACACCCAAAACATTTGTTTGGCCAAGTTCGGAGGTTTCAGAGACTCTGGTTAAGTGTCCCTTACCGAGACCACAGAGAACTAAGTCGAGTTCAACTTAGACCTCGATCAGTTGCTAAGTGCAGTGAATGCTTCTCCAGACGAAGTGCAATCAGGACAGGTACCCAGGACAGAGGCAACAACAAAAACGACCCCAGCGACTCAGTTAGAGGTTTTAGCGAATGGGACTTTAGGATTAGTGGAAATACACCCAGAGACACAACAAGATGTACAACAGAGGCCACAAAATGCAGAGGGAGCAGTTTTGAACCCAGGGGAGGAATGAGACAATCACAAGAAGTGATACAACAGGTGGCACAATCACTTGAGGAGTCAAAGGGAACCAATCACAGGAAGGCATACAAAGGGAAGAACAATCACACCTAATTGGACAGGAGGGAGAGCAAGCACAAGCAGTGGAACAAAAAGTGGATCAAACACAGGTAGCACGGGCAGTGGAACAACAGGAGGATCAAACAAAAATAGACACAGACTATGAGACGGCGGACCCTACAGGTCCATCAGATTTAGAGGAGGTGTCAGGGAGGGACACAGAGGAGTCGGAAGATGGGATGTCAGATTGGGAAGCTTGGTCCGAAGAGGAGGGGGATCCAGAAAGGACAAGTGAAGGTCAAATAACCACGTATCAAGTGAATGTGCATCCAAAAACCAGAACTAAGTTTGTTGACTGGCATCTACGGGTTGAAAAGAAATACCTTATTATTGGAGATTCTAATTTAGCCAGGATAGGGAGGCATCACTTTTCAGAATTGCAAATAGAGTGTTACCCGGGGGCAAAGTTTGTTCATGCAGCCCATATTTTGGAGAGAGCAGAGATCAGAACTAGGGTTAATGGGATCATTTGTGCCTTTGGAATTAATAACAGGAATCAATTACACAGGACAGCAAAAAAAGAGGTTCAAAGGATGATCAAAGCGGCAAAGAAAAGGTTTGCTTTTGCAACAGTTCTTATACCTGTCGTCCAACATTCTCAAAAACTACCAAGAGGTGACAAAAGCAATTTGAGAGCCTTGAATGAATACCTTATGAAAAACCACAATTTTCTTCCACCAATCTCAGAAGACAAGTTTCAGACAAGGACAGGGAATGTCCATTGGACGCATGAAACAGCAAAAGAGTTTTTGCTGCATTTTACACAGGGCTTAAACTTGCCAGCTCCCACCACAAGTAGGGAAAGAGGCACTAAGAATGTAGTGATTCTCTGCAGGAGGTTTAACCCAACTCCAAACCAATTGGCTTTATTAGAGAAAGGGCTTACGTTTATCCCCACATATCAAAACACCAAATCACAGAAGTTACAATTAGAATATGATATGCAACGATATCACCGGACGGTTGACATTAATTTATTTTATAAAAAAGACAACGTATCGAAAAATCCAAGACAAAGTAAGAAACGTATACCATTTGCACACAAATTTAAGACCAATTCAACCTGGACACCTGCGGCAGATAGATTACCACCAGAAGCAGGGATTCTCAAGAAAATGGACCAAAAATATTTTGTTGACAATTTTATGATTATTCCAGAGACCCCAAACATTTCCAAAGAAGAGATTAGTGACCTTTTGACCCTTATGAGAAATGATCATGTGGTTTTAAAACCGGCAGACAAGGGGAATGCTGTGGTACTCATGGACAGGGAGGACTATATTTATGAAGCAGAGAGACAATTAGCTGATCCCATATACTATAAACAAATCTTGAATCCCATCACAAAAGATACTATCCCTGTAGTACATCACATTTTAGAAAAATTAAAGGAAAAGAAATATATTTCAGCAAAACAACAACAATATTTAATGGGGGACCCCGACCCGAGAATAAGGAGGTTTTATATTTTGCCTAAAATCCATAAAGAACAGGAAAAATGGACAATACCAGGGAGAATTCCGCCGGGACGTCACATTGTCTCAGACTGCAGTAGTGACACTTATAGAACCGCAGAATATTTAGATCACTTTTTAACCCCACTAGCAGACAAACACCCAGCATATGTGAGGGATACTATACATTTTTTAGACAACATTCGACAACTCCAAGTTCCATCAGAAGCTATTCTTTTTACCATGGACGTAGATTCCTTGTATACCAACATCCCAATCACAGAAGGAATTAGAGCAGTTCGGACTATCCTGAAAAAATACCCAGATCCTGGACGTCCTGATTTGGAAATCCTACAACTTTTAGAGATCAATCTTAAGAAAAATGACTTTGAATTTAATGGAAAGTTTTATTTGCAAGTTAAAGGGACAGCCATGGGAAAGAGGTTTGCGCCGGCCTATGCCAATATATACATGGCACAATGGGAAGAAAAAGCGTTAGAAAAATGTCCCATAAAACCATTAGTTTACTTAAGATATTTGGATGATATATTTGGAATCTGGGTGGGGGATGAGGAGTCCTTAAAAAATTTTATCGCAATTCTGAACACTCATGATCCATCGATCAAGTTGAAGTGCACTTATAGTGGTGAGGGAGTTGATTTTTTGGATACCACCGTATTTAAAGGATTGAATTTTGATAGAACACACACATTGGATGTCAAAATGTATTTTAAACCTACGAACACACATGCCATGTTGCACAAAACTAGTTTCCACCCAAAATTTATATACAAGGGTTTGATAAAATCACAATTAGTGAGATTTAGACGCATTTGTTCCAAGAATACATACTTTAAAGAAGCAGTGGGAATCTTATTTAAAACCCTGAGGACAAGGGGTTACACCAAAGCCTTTTGAACAAAGGTTCTCCAAACGATGAGGGAAGGGACGACACAACAATCCCAACAGAAAGAAAAGCTAATACCCTTAGTCTCAACTTACTCTTCAATAGCAACCAAGATAACCCGGGGCTTGAAAGATAACTTTAAGAAGTATATTACTGAACAAGGCTTGTTACCTAACTCAAGGATTATTACGGCATACAGAAGCAATTTTAATCTAAAGAAATATTTAGTTAGAGCTAGGATGAGACCTCTTGGGGGACATGTGCAGAAACCTGATAGGAGGAATATTTTGACACCACATTGGGTTAACCATAAATTGGTCAGGAGCAATAGCACAGGCCAAATTTTTCCAGTAAATCAAACATTTACTACAAAATCACAGAATTGTATATACTTGATTTCCTGTTTTGACTGTGGAAAACAATATGTAGGACAGACCCGGAACACCTTGTTATTGAGGTTCTCCCAACATCGATACACGGTACTCAACAGAACCAATTTGACCAAACCTTTAATTAAGCATTTTAGTTTACATGGCTATCGTGCAATCCGTTTAGGAGGATTGGAGGCAAATCCCTACTGGACAGACAAACAAAGATTACAGGCAGAAAGTAAATGGATTAGATTATTGGATACAAACTACCCCAAAGGACTTAACCTGAGACAGGAAATTAGAACAGAGGGACCTAAAAACGACTAACCCTAACCTTAACCTTAACCCTAACCCTAACCCTAACCTTAACCTTAACCTTAACCCTAATCATAACCTTAACCTTAATCCTAACCTTAACCCTAACCTTAACCTTAACCCTAATCTTAACCTTAACCTTAATCCTAACCTTAACCCTAATCCTAACCTTAACCCTAACCCTAACCTTAACCCTAATCCTAACCTTAACCCTAATCCTAACCTTAACCCTAACCCTAACCTTAACCTTAACCCTAATCCTAACCTTAACCCTAACCTTAACCTTAACCCTAACCTTAACCCTAACCTTAACCCTAATCCTAACCTTAACCTAACCTTAACCTAATCCTAACCTTAACCCTAACCTAACCTTAACCTTAACCTTAACCTAATCTAGCCTTAACCCTAATCCTAACCTTAACCCTAACCTTAACCTTAACCCTAACCCTAATCCTAAGCTTAACCCTAATCCTAACCTTAACCCTAACCCTAACCCTAACCCTTAAACTTAACCTTAACCCTAAACCTAACCTAAACCCTAAACTTAACCCTAAACTTAGCCCTAAGTGAAAAGTAACTAAACCTAACCCTGTTAAAACATAAATTTTGATATAAATTTTGATATTAATATTGACCCGGAATTTAAAACATAAATATTCCATTTAAAACATAAATATTCCCCTTAAAATATTCCCTTCAATAACAGGAAGGTTAAACTTTAAAACCTTAATTTTTTTTAAAAAACTTTAAAACCTTAATATTTTTAAACCTTTAACTTTCAACCTTCAACTGGGTTGAAGGATTAACAATTTATTAAAAGTTCATTAAAAATTCATTAATAATTCATTAAAATTCAAAAATAATTACAAATTTATGCCAGGAGAGTTGACAAACATTTACTAGACTGGGGTGTGGATGTTTCCTCCAATCAGAGAGCTACGGGGTTCCCCCTCCCCCCTCCCCTTCCTTAGAACTGACTACACACGAGTCTCCTCTCCTCATTTTCTCTCCAGACTTTGGAAGAAACACACGTTTTGCAAACTAGCCAGCGTTTTAGTGCGTGCTTTGCCTGATGAAGGATTTTTTATCCGAAACGTCGCGACAGCACGCCCTATTTTTTTGAGTCATTCATTTTTTTTGACTTTTTGATTTAATTTAATTTGTTTTCTCTTTATTGATACATTCAAAGATAAATTAAACATCAAAAAAGACAAAAAACAAAACAACTAAACATCAAAAAAAGACAAAAAAACAAACAAAAAACGGAATATCGTGCAGCCCACGGGCACACGAGAGACTGGGATGTGCGGAACCGGAAGCGGTCCGTCCCAGTAGCCCGCGAGGGCTTTGACGGTCCTTGGCCCGGGGACCCACCGGCTCGGGAGTACTTGGCACGGGGTGAGACCGGTGCATTGTCGGTCCCCAGGAGGGGATGGACTTCCCATAACTATAGTTCTAACCAGCTCGGGAGTACTTGGCACGGGGTGAGACCGGTGCATTGTCGGTCCCCAGGAGGGGATGGACTTCCCATAACTATAGTCCTAACCCTAACCCTAACCCTAACCCTAACCCTAACCCTAACCCTAACCTAACCCTAACCTAACCTAACCCTAACCCTAACCCTAACCTAACCTAACCCCAACTAACCCTAACCCTAACCTAACCTAACCCTAACCTAACCTAACCCTAACCTAACCTAACCTAACCCTAACCTAACCCTAACCCTAACCCTAACCCTAACTCTAACCACGACTCTTCGACCTCTCCTACCAGCTACCACCCTTTAGGTAGAGTATTTCCTTTGGATGGGTTGAGGCCTAGGGTTTTGGGTTAGCCTAGCCCTAATCTACTGGCCTAACCCCTAACCCTCTAGCCTGGCCCTAACCCTAACCCCTAACCCTAAACATAACCCTAACCTAACCTAATCCTAACCTAACCCTAACCCTAACCCTAACCCTTACCTAACCTAACCTAACCTAACCTAACCCTAACCCTAACCTAACCCTAACCTAACCTAACCTAACCTAACTAACCTAAACTTAACCAGACACTGGACCTAGTTACGTCTGAACTTCCACTGAAGGGACTACTTTTCCACTTGGATTCAGAAAACCCCAAGTAGCAGCAAAACTATTTATTGGGACACTCTTTTTGACAAAATTCAGAAAAACAAAAAAAAGGCAACACTGCCCCTTTAAATAAAGTGCAAAGCATCATGGGAAGAACGTTTTTCTTCATTTTTTCCTCATTCCTCTTAATATCAAAGTTCAAGTATACACATGTGATACATTGCTAGAATTGTCTTCATCAGTTCTTTCTTATGTCAGAGTTACAAACACACTTTGGGAGTCGACCCCAGGGACACCATGAATGAGGAGGGCATGTCACTCCACATACCAAGACGCACGGGCTTATCATTTCAGCCACACCATCCCTGTTGGGTGCACTCCAGGAGTCATGCGGTGTATGAGACACTGGAGCAGTGTCATCGGAGGACTCCAGGCCAGGTGACCACGCCCCCAGTCCAAACATACAGCTGACCAGGCGGTGAGTACAGCCATCTGTTAAAATTGTAAAAGGACACGGTTAAAAATATCAACTCAACTTTAAACAAGTCAAATAACACCTCAAATTAAAAGTCAGACAGACTCGGGTGCGTCTGGGTTCTGGGATTGGCTGTACCTGGCTCTGCCGCCTGCGGTCCCTCTGATGCCTAGGCTGGGGTCCTTGAGCGGCTAGGGTCAGTGCTGGATCGCTGTTCTCCGGGGCCGCTCTTTCTCTGGAGGTGACTCCGCTCGCCTCTGGGGGGGATCTCTGGCATGGCGTCTGTTGGTTCTTGGACGGTGGCTGTCTGGCGCGGCTGATCTTAGACCTGGAGCATCTGACTCTAAAACCCAGCCCAAAACCCTGATTGGATGAGGGACACACCACGAGAACTGATCACTCTACGTGGGGCCAGCCTTGGAAGAGAGTGTCCAGAGTTAAATGGCGGAACACTTTCGATGACACCAAGGTCTACTGCTGAAGATGTGTTCCAAATTCTCACTAACCTTAACTTTAAAATCTCCAAAAAATAGGGCAATAAAACTGGCCGAACAACGTTCATGTTTCATAACCCCAAGCCTGACCTTAAACCTAACCTTAGCCATTCAAGACCAATGCCTAACCCTAACCCTAACTATTTAAGTCTCAACTTCCACCCAATTTTCTGCCTTTCGCTTCAGTTGGACGTTTCTCCTTCCAGTGTTTGAAACTCTTCTTTGAAAAAAGCCCTCCACAAAGACGGCACGTCTCCTTTAATACCGCCATGCGTCCTTAAAATGATGCTTCATAACCCTAAACCTGACCTTTACCCTAACCTTAGCCATTCAAGACCTATGCCTAAACCTAACCGGACACGGGGTCTACTAAAGTCCTAACTTCCACCCAATTCTCTGCTTTTTGCTTCAGTTTGAGTGACAAAATCACTTACTAATTCCTTGAGGTTTCTCCTTCCAGTCTTTAAAACTCTTCTTTGAAAAAAGCCCTCCACAAAGACAACACGTCTCCTTTAATGCTTCATAACACCAAACCTGACCTTCACCCTAACCTTAGCCATTCAAGACACATGCCAAACAGGCTGACAAAATATGCCAACAAAAGGGGCTGAACAAGGCCTTTTACCACATTATACACAACATTGATTCACATATGCTTCAAATTTCACCTCACTTAAACAATGCTTAAAGGAAGGCTTTTCCCGTCCACCTCCCAACTGGTGTCTGTGAAGGCCACACGTCGGAAAGAAGGACCGTATGTCCATTGGCCAAGATCGACCTTGAAAAATCCCTCGGTGGACTTACAACGGTTTTCATTTAAACAAAAGACCCCATGGCAAGGACATTGGAAAGAAAGAGGAATGTTCTCCTACGACGTACGTGGGCCAGTGCCAAACCAATGACCCTCTACTCCAAACCGTCCCTACGTTTAGCTCGGACGGGGAGGGTCATCGTGATAACTTATAACACCTAACTAGCCAGCCGCCGCCGGACCAGAGACTTCCTTAAAATCACGCTATGTCCTTGCACTTTTGTCCTTGCACTTTTGTCCTTGCACTTTTGCCCATGCCTTCAGTTCTAGTTCACCATCCTTCTAACCACCAAAATCGTCTTAACTCCAGCAACAAATTTCTCGCTCTCTCTTTTATTGTCTCCCCCGCCCCTCCTCCTCCCCCGCTCATCCGTCCACTACGGGTTTTGGTGGGGAGGAGGAGAGGGTTGGACCAAAGCCAGACCCCGGCAGAGAGGATGTGCAATCCAGACCCCGGATGCCTCCTCTTGGTCCTTCCTTCTCTGAATCCTTACCTCTCTTCTTCCTCCTTCTTTCCTCTTCATTTATTTCCTCTTCTCCAAAAGCCTCCCTCCCTCTCTCTTTCTCAACCTCTTTTTTCCTTTCTTTCCCTCTTTCTCTCTCTCTCTCTCTCTCTCTCTCTCTCTCTCTCTCTTTCTGTCTTGTCTCTTTTTCGCTCTCTTTCTCACTTACACTTTCTTTTTATTTTTTTTTTATTTTTTTATTTTTTTTGTCTCTCTCTCCCTCTTTCTCTCGCTCTTGTCTCTCTCCTTCCCTCACCCTCTTTTCTCTCTTTCACCCTCTTATACTCGTGTTTTCTTACACTCTGTGTGTCTGAACTTTCACGACTCTTCGACCTCTCCCTACCAGCTACCACCCCTTTAGGTAAGTATTTCCCTTTGGATGGGTTGAGGCCTAGGGTTTGGGTTAGCCTAGCCCTAACCTTCTGGCCTAACCCCTAACCCTCTAGCCTAGCCCTAACCCTAACCCCTAACCCTAACCCTAACCCTAACCCTAACCCTTACCCTTACCCTTACCCTAACCTAACCTAACCCTAACCCTAACCCTTACCCTAACCCTAACCCTTACCCTAACCCTAACCCTAACCCTAACCCCTAACCCCTAACCCTAAACTTAACCGGACACTGGACCTAGTTACGTCTGAACTTCCACTGAAGGGACTACTTTTCCACTTGGATTCAGAAAACCCCAAGTAGCAGCAAAACTATTTATTGGGACACTCTTTTTGACAAAATTCAGAAAAACAAAAAAAAGGCAACACTGCCCCTTTAAATAAAGTGCAAAGCATCATGGGAAGAACGTTTTTCTTCATTTTTTCCTCATTCCTCTTAATATCAAAGTTCAAGTATACACATGTGATACATTGCTAGAATTGTCTTCATCAGTTCTTTCTTATGTCAGAGTTACAAACACACTTTGGGAGTCGACCCCAGGGACACCATGAATGAGGAGGGCATGTCACTCCACATACCAAGACGCACGGGCTTATCATTTCAGCCACACCATCCCTGTTGGGTGCACTCCAGGAGTCATGCGGTGTATGAGACACTGGAGCAGTGTCATTGGAGGACTCGCGCGCCAGGTGACCACGCCCCAGTCCAAACAAACAGCTGACCAGGCGGTGAGTACAGCCATCTGTTAAAATTGTAAAAGGACACGGTTAAAAATATCAACTCAACTTTAAACAAGTCAAATAACACCTCAAATTAAAAGTCAGACAGACTCGGGTGCGTCTGGGTTATGGGATTGGCTGTACCTGGCTCTGCCGCCTGCGGTCCCTCTGATGCCTAGGCTGGGGTCCTTGAGCGGCTAGGGTCAGTGCTGGATCGCTGTTCTCCGGGGCCGCTCTTTCTCTGGAGGTGACTCCGCTCGCCTCTGGGGGGGATCTCTGGCATGGCGTCTGTTGGTTCTTGGACGGTGGCTGTCTGGCGCGGCTGATCTTAGACCTGGAGCATCTGACTCTAAAACCCAGCCCAAAGCCCTGATTGGACGAGGGACACACCACGAGAACTGATCACTCTACGTGGGGCCAGCCTTGGAAGAGAGTGTCCAGAGTTAAATGGCCGAAACACTCGATGACACCAAGGTCTACTGCTGAAGATGTGTTCCAAATTCTCACTGACCTTAACTTTAAAATCTCCAAAAAATAGGCCAATAAAACAGGCTGAACAACGTTCATGTTTCATAACCCCAAGCCTGACCTTAAACCTAACCTTAGCCATTCAAGACCAATGCCTAAACCTAACCGGACACAGGGTCTATTTAAGTCTCAACTTCCACCCAATTTTCTGCCTTTCGCTTCAGTTGGACGTTTCTCCTTCCAGTGTTTGAAACTCTTCTTTGAAAAAAGCTCTCCACAAAGACGGCACGTCTCCTTTAATACCGCCATGCGTCCTTAAAATGATGCTTCATAACCCTAAACCTGACCTTTACCCCCTAACCTTAGCCATTCAAGACCTATGCCTAAACCTAACCGGACACGGGTCTACTAAAGTCCTAACTTCCACCCAATTCTCTGCTTTTTGCTTCAGTTTGAGTGACAAAATCACTTACTAATTCCTTGAGGTTTCTCCTTCCAGTCTTTAAAACTCTTCTTTGAAAAAAGCCCTCCACAAAGACGGCACGTCTCCTTTAATCTTCATAACACCAAACCTGACCTTCACCCGAACCTTAGCCATTCAAGACACATGCCAAACAGGCTGACAAAATATGACAACAAAAGGGGCTGAACAAGGCATTTACCACATTATACACAACATTGATTCACATATGCTTCAAATTTCACCTCACTTAAACAATGCTTAAAGGAAGGCTTTTCCCGTCCACCTCCCAACTGGTCTCTCTGAAGGCCACACGTCGGAAAGAAGGACCGTATGTCCATAGGCCAAGATCGACCTTGAAAAATCCCTCGGTGGACTTGCAACGATTTTCATTTAAACAAAAGACCCCATGGCAAGGACATTGGAAAGAAAGAGGAATGTTCTCCTACGACGTACGTGGGCCAGTGCCAAACCTTTGACCCTCTACTCCAAACCCCCTACGTTTAGTTCGGACGGGGAGGGTCATCGTGATAACTTATAACACCTAACTAGCCAGCCGCCGCCGGACCAGAGACTTCCTTAAAATCACGCTATGTCCTTGCACTTTTGTCCTTGCACTTTTGCCCATGCCTTCAGTTCTAGTTCACCATCCTTCTAACCACCAAAATCGTCTTAACTCCAGCAACAAATTTCTCGCTCTCTCTTTTATTGTCTCCCACTCCCATCCTCATCCCCCGCGCTTCAGTCCACTACGGGTTTTGGTGGGGAGGAGGAGAGGGTTGGCCCAAAGCCAGACCCGGCAGAGAAGGATGTGCAATCCAGACCCCGGATGCCTCCTCTTGGTCCTTCCTTCTCTGAATCCTTACCTCTCTTCTTCCTCCTTCTTTCCTCTTCATTTATTTCCTCTTCTCCAAAAGCCTCCCTCCCTCTCTCTTTCTCAACCTCTTTTTTCCTTTCTTTCCCTCTTTCTCTCTCTCTCTCTCTTTCTGTCTTGTCTCTTTTTCGCTCTCTTTCTCACTTACACTTTCTTTTTTTTCTCTCTCTCTCCCTCTTTCTCTCGCTCTTGTCTCTCTCCTTCCCTCACCCTCTTTTCTCTCTTTCCTTCTCTCTCTCTTTCCCTCTGTCTCTCTCTCTCTCTTTCCCTCGCCCCCTCTTTCTCTCTCTCTCTCTCTTTCCCTCACACTCTCTGTCTCTCTCTCTCTCTCTTTCCCTCTGTCCCTCTCTCTCTCTCTTTCACCCTCTTATATTCGTGTTTTCTTACACTCTGTGTGTCTGAACTTTCACGACTCTTCGACCTCTCCCTACCAGCTACCACCCCTTTAGGTAAGTATTTCCCTTTGGATGGGTTGAGGCCTAGGGTTTGGGTTGGCCTGGCCCTAACCTTCTGGCTTAACCCCTAACCCTCTAGCCTAGCCCTAACCCTAACCCCTAACCCTAACCCTAACCGTAACCCTTACCCTTACCCTTACCCTAACCCTAACCCTAACCCTAACCCTAACCCTTACCCTTACCCTAACCCCTAACCCCTAACCCTAAACTTAACCGGACACTGGACCTAGTTACGTCTGAACTTCCACTGAAGGGACTACTTTTCCACTTGAATTCAGAAAACCCCAAGTAGCAGCAAAACTATTTATTGGGACACTCTTTTTGACAAAATTCAGAAAAACAAAAAAAAGGCAACACTGCCCCTTTAAATAAAGTGCAAAGCATCATGGGAAGAACGTTTTTCTTCATTTTTTCCTCATTCCTCTTAATATCAAAGTTCAAGTATACACATGTGATACATTGCTAGAATTGTCTTCATCAGTTCTTTCTTATGTCAGAGTTACAAACACACTTTGGGAGTCGACCCCAGGGACACCATGAATGAGGAGGGCATGTCACTCCACATACCAAGACGCACGGGCTTATCATTTCAGCCACACCATCCCTGTTGGGTGCACTCCAGGAGTCATGCGGTGTATGAGACACTGGAGCAGTGTCATCGGAGGACTCGCGCGCCAGGTGACCACGCCCCCAGTCCAAACAAACAGCTGACCAGGCGGTGAGTACAGCCATCTGTTAAAATTGTAAAAGGACACGGTTAAAAATATCAACTCAACTTTAAACAAGTCAAATAACACCTCAAATTAAAAGTCAGACAGACTCGGGTGCGTCTGGGTTCTGGGATTGGCTGTACCTGGCTCTGCCGCCTGTGGTCCCTCTGATGCCTAGGCTGGGGTGCTTGAGCGGCTAGGGTCAGTGCTGGATCGCTGTTCTCCGGGCCGCTCTTTCTCTGGAGGTGACTCCGCCGCCTCTGGGGGGGATCTCTGGCATGGCGTCTGTTGGTTCTTGGACGGTGGCTGTCTGGCGCGGCTGATCTTAGACCTGGAGCATCTGACTCTAAAACCCAGCCCAAAACCCTGATTGGACGAGGGACACACCACGAGAACTGATCACTCTACGTGGGGCCAGCCTTGGAAGAGAGTGTCCAGAGTTAAATGGCCGAAACACTGATGACACCAAGGTCTACTGCTGAAGATGTGTTCCAAATTCTCACTGACCTTAACTTTAAAATCTCCAAAAAATAGGGCAATAAAACAGACTGAACAACGTTCATGTTTCATAACCCCAAGCCTGACCTTAAACCTAACCTTAGCCATTCAAGACCAATGCCTAAACCTAACCGGACACAGGGTCTATTTAAGTCTCAACTTCCACCCAATTTTCTGCCTTTCGCTTCAGTTGGACGTTTCTCCTTCCAGTGTTTGAAACTCTTCTTTGAAAAAAGCTCTCCACAAAGACGGCACGTCTCCTTTAATACCGCCATGCGTCCTTAAAATAATGCTTCATAACCCTAAACCTGACCTTTACCCTAACCTTCGCCATTCAAGACCTATGCCTAAACCTAACCGGACACAGAGTCTACTAAAGTCCTAACTTCCACCCAATTTTCTGCTTTTTGCTTCAGTTTGAGTGACAAAATCACTTACTAATTCCTTGAGGTTTCTCCTTCCAGTCTTTAAAACTCTTCTTTGAAAAAAGCCCTCCACAAAGACGGCACGTCTCCTTTAATGCTTCATAACACCAAACCTGACCTTCACCCTAACCTTAGCCATTCAAGACACATGCCAAACAGGCTGACAAAATATGCCAACAAAAGGGGCTGAACAAGGCCTTTTACCACATTATACACAACATTGATTCACATATGCTTCAAATTTCACCTCACTTAAACAATGCTTAAAGGAAGGCTTTTCCCGTCCACCTCCCAACTGGTCTCTCTGAAGGCCACACGTCGGAAAGAAGGACCGTATGTCCATAGGCCAAGATCGACCTTGAAAAATCCCTCGGTGGACTTGCAACGGTTTTCATTTAAACAAAAGACCCCATGGCAAGGACATTGGAAAGAAAGAGGAATGTTCTCCTACGACGTACGTGGGCCAGTGCCAAACCTTTGACCCTCTACTCCAAACCGTCCCTACGTTTAGTTCGGACGGGGAGGGTCATCGTGATAACTTATAACACCTAACCCTAACCCTAACCCTAACCCTAACCCTAACCCTAACCCTAACCCTAACCCCTAACCCTAACCCTAACCCTAACCCTAGCCTTAGCCTTAGCCTTAACCCTAACCCTAACCTTACTCTTTTATCCTAATCTTTATCTTTTCCAAAACAGAATATTAACCTTATTCCATACAATCTCCTAAAAACAACAGACCTAAACAAGCAACGGGACCAAATCTCTCTATTGCACATATTCCTCTCAACCCTTAAAATGCATTCTATATATATTTTTTTTCCAAAAAAATGTTTACCCCCAACCAAGTTAATTACAAAATTGAATCCAAAATCCAATTTTTTGGACTAAAATACTTTTACGTACCTTAAAAGACACACCACGGGTCTTGATCAAACCCGTCGGGGCCTCCCTTGGATGAGGGTGTCTAGTGATAATGGCCGAAACACCCAATGACTCCGAGGTCCACTACTGAAGATGTGTCCTAAATACAAAAACAAAAATAGTTACAATAATACATTTTATATTATTCAAAAAGAACATCATACAACCAAATAAACCGAGACTCTTGGACAAAAATACACAAACCAAAACAAACGGTTCAAACCAATACGGACCCCAATACTAACTCCAAGAAAAGAAAGTCACTTCAACCCTTCCCCTTAATCGCAGTAAAACTTTTACATATTATTGAAGGTTAAATTGAACAACCATTTCTACCATCTAAAACCAGCCCTAACCCCTTAAAAACAACTTCACTGCAACGGACGGGACCAGCGCGGACCCGTTGGCTCTTTATCCCCAAACTACCTTTATGCTCTGCTGACGGGAGGATTATCAATATGTCTACAATACCTATCTTCCTAAACAGGCTGAACAACATTCATGATTCATTATCCAAACCTGACCTTTACCCTAACCTTTAACCATTCAAGACCGTTGCCTAAACCTAACCGGACACAGGATGCACTTTAGTCTAACCCTAACCCTAACCCTAACCCTAAACCTGCCCTTTACCCTAACCTTAGCCATTCCAAACCAATGCCTAAACCTAACCGGACACAGGGTGCACTTTAGTCTGACCCTAACCCTAACCCTAACCCTAACCCTAACCCCTAACCCTAACCCCTAACCCTAACCCTAACCCTAACCCAACCCCAACCACAACCCTAACCCTAACCCTAACCCCTAACCCTAACCCTAACCCTAAACCTAACCTTTACCCTAACCTTAGCCATTCCAAACCAATGCCTAAACCTAACCGGACACAGGGTGCACATTAGTCTGACCCTAACCCCTAACCCTAACCCTAACCCTAACCCTAACCCCCCTAACCCTAACCCTAACCTTACCCCAACCCCAACCCTAACCCTAACCCTAATCCTGACCTTTACCCTAACCTTAGCCTTTCCAAACCAATGCCTAAACCTAACCGGACATAGGGTCCACTAAAGTGATAACTCCACTCAAATTCCTGCTCTTTGCTTTATTTTCAGGGACAAAATCAATGACTAATTCCTTGAGGTTTCCTCTTCCAGGTGTCAAACTCTTCTTTGACAAAACCCTCTGCAAATATGACACATCTCCTTAATATCGACATATTCATTACAATTAAAAATGTATGCGTCATAATCCCAAACCTGACCTCCACTCTAACCTTAGCCATTCAAGACCAATGCCGAAACCTCACCAGACACAGGGTCTACTAAAGTCCTGACTCCCACTAAAAATCCTACTTTTTGCTTCAGTCTTAGTGACAAAATTAATCGAAAATTCCTTTAGGTTTCGTCCTCCAGTATTTAAAACACTTCTCTGACAAAGCCCTCCACAAGGACGGCACGTCCCCTTCAATACCACCAGGCGCCGTTAAACTAAATGCTTCATAAACCCCAAATCTGATCTTCACCCTAACCTTAGCCATTCTCTACACACATGCCAAATAGGATAATAAAATGTTACAACCAAAACTGGCAAAACAAGACATCTTACCACATTACTTACCACATTGTACTTATACCATGGTTTACGGAAGACTTTTCCGGTCCTCACCCCAGCTGGTCTCCTTGAGGCCACACGTCTGAAAGATGGACTTGGGTCCATTGGCGAAGATCCACCCTGAAAAATCGCTTGGTTAGTTTACAACAGTTCTCATTCAAACAAAAGACCCCATGGCAAGGACATTTGAAAGAAAGAGGAATGTTCTCCTACGACGTACGTGGGCCAGTGCCAAACCTTTGACCCTCTACTCCAAACCGTCCCTACGTTTAGTTCGGACGGGGAGGGTCATCGTGATAACTTATAACACCTAACTAGCCAGCCGCCGCCGGACCAGAGACTTCCTTACAATCACGGTTGTCCTTGCCACTATTTTTCCTTGCCACTACTTTTCCTTGCCGCTAATATCCCTTGCCACTAATGTCCCTTGCCACTAATGTCCCTTGCCAGCATCTTTGTATGCACTTTTCCTCCTGGTGGAAACAAAACTTGTATCCTTACAAACCATAACTCCTGATTCTGTCTCCCTTCTTCACAGAAACTCACCATGGCTGACTGGACCTCCTTCAAAGCACTGGTTAAGGCAGTCTACCGCATGTTGAAGTCCCAACACCATCTTTCTTATCTGGAAAGCAGAACCACATTGACACCTGGTCTTAAAAGGATGGAAGATGACCTCTTCCATCGGATTTTACCGTGTCTTCCAACTGAAAGATCGACCCTCTGGAAATTAAATAATGCCAAGACTTGGAGCGCTAATACTCTTGCAGACCTAAAAACCCACTACAAAGACACCAAAGCCACCTATCTTGAAAAAATTCTGACCCTATCCAAGGGACAGGATTTATCAAAAGCATTGGAGGTTGCCACTAAATGGTGCAAAAAAGACATAGGCCACTTTAATCTTGATACATGTCCACTCGTATTAACTGAAATCGAACAAGCCTTGGGACTACAAGCCCCAAGTATCTCGGATCCGGAGACCGATATGCAACCCAGTCCGGCTAAACAGCCTAGAATGGACATATTCGCACCTACTGCTATGCATTCCTTACAGGAAAACACGCCAGCGAGACAAAACGGCAATACCCAAATGTCCCCGATCTTCCCTTACATCCCTAACCCTCCCCGTTGGACCTCTCCCGGTACAAACCCTACTCAGCCTACTCGCGCTAGCTTAGACGGAACTGCCACTCTCTCCGCAGCATTCACCTCCTCAACACCCCCCCGTAAGACCATCCGTTTGTGCCCTAGAACTTTCCCTCAACAAAAGATCTCGCCACATAAACCGGATGCAACCCCTTTACCAGACATTCAGGTTCATATCCCCGACTCCCAACCTTTGAAAACAATTCATGCACACAATAACAATAAGAACAATTGGTCCCTGACCCCTGTTCGCCCCATAATTATTCTAGGGGACTCAAACATTAACCGCCTCCCATATATCAACGATGACAGAATCCAGGTAGACTCGTTTCCTGGGGCAAGACTGCGGCATGCCCAACTAATTCTGGAAAACAACACCCCCGTCTCTGAAGGAACCAAAAAAGTGATCCTACACTTTGGAATGAACGACCGCGATTGTTCCAATATTCCACAGCTGAGACGTGAAATCCAACACATCCTGAAAGCCGCTGGGAAGATTTTTCCCAACGCAACAACACACCTAGCCCTGATTAATTTTGACCACAGACTAAAAAAAGAAGCAAAGGAGACCTTGGTTGACTTAAACAGAATAATCAGATCCACTGACCAATACCTTCCAAAACTGAGCAGAAACAAGTTCGACACTACACCTGACAGAATCCACTGGACATCGGAAACTGGGAAAAACATGGCAGAACATTGGTTGTCTTTTTTAGAATAAAGATAGCTACAACAACACACCCAAACCACGAAAAGCCATTAACCAGTAAGGACGTCATAAAACCAGACCAACATGGAATTGTCAATCTATCCACCACCTTCACACCGACTCCCTCCCAGAATTCCATCATGAGCAAAGGGCTCTCCTTTGTACCAAATCAAACCACGGACAGAGCGGATAAAACCTTACAGTTGGACCTCCAAGTGTACCACAGACGCTTAAAATTGGCCAGTTTCTTTGGCCCCTCCCCCAATGTTGACAAAAATAAAAAACACTTTGTTCCCCCCTCATCCTGGACACCTCCTTCATGTAAAATACCTCAAATGATCAAAGACACCATACAAAAGGACATCACCACTTTAAATAAAATGCGCCTTCCCCTTCCGTCCCCAAATACGTCATCCAGGGAACTGAAACAATTAAAAGAGATTCGTGACAACTGTTCAATCATTATTAAAAAAGCTGACAAAGGAAATGCTATTGTTATAATGGACACTGCAGACTATGTCCATGAAGCCCGCAGACAACTTGCAGAATCGACATCCTACAAACCCCTCAATGCCCCAATTTTTAAAGAAACGGCAAAAATGTTTGAGGACATTCTCACAAAAATGAAAACAGATGGCTACATAACGAAAAAGCAAATGACCTACCTGAAAGGAGAGAAGGAACCTAGGGCGAGGATCTTCTATCTCCTCCCAAAGATCCACAAACCCCTACATGAATGGACATTACCTGGCAGAATCCCGAAAGGCAGGCCCATAGTCTCAGATTGCGATAGCGAAAGTTATCGGATTGCAGAATACTTGGAATATTTTCTGACTCCTATTTCTTCGTTACACCCAAGTTATATCAAAGACACTCCAGATTTCATTGTCAAATTGAAACTGAAAAACAAAGGATCCTTGTTTTCTTTTACTCTGGATGTTACTAGCCTATACACAAACATCGACACGGCCCTAGGAATGCAATCAGTGAAGCAAGCATTGGATGATCACCCCATGGAGAATCGCCCAGATCAATATATCCTCCAACTTCTTCACCTGAGCCTCACAAGAAATGACTTTGAATTTAACGATGACTTCTATCTGCAAACAAAGGGCACAGCTATGGGTAAAAAGTTTGCACCTGCCTATGCAAACATCTACATGTCTCAATGGGAGAAGACGGTGGCTAAAAAATCCCCTATACAACCTACAGTTTATTACAGATATCTGGATGATATATTTGGAGTCTGGACTCACTCCATGGCGGACTTTAAAATCTGGATGGAAATCCTCAATACACATCACCCATTTATCAAATTAGAGGTTAAGACACACAACACTATGGTCAACTTCCTAGACCTAACAATATTCAAAGGCCCAAAATGGACAAACACAGGCCACTTCGACACAAAAGTTTACTTCAAAGACACAGACACACATTCACTCCTCCACAAAGGAAGCTTTCACCCCAAACACACATTTAAAGGCATAGTCAAGTCTCAACTCCTGCGTTTTAAGCGATATTGCTCCCAAGAAAGTGACAGAGAGGAGGCCACAGGCACCCTTTTCAAGGCACTTCGTAACAGAGGCTACTCTAAAGCATTCCTAAAAAGAATCAAACAAGAGACTTTCTCAACTGAGGACAGTAACTACACCCGACCTACGGATACACGACAAATAATCCCGCTAGTTACCACCTACTCAAACAAAACAACACAACTGAACAGAGCGGCGATTAGGAACTTTAACACCTCACTGGCTAATACTCCTATGACGGCAAACTGGAGAATAGTCTCAGCTTATAGGAGAAATCGAAACCTGACAAACTTCCTGATTAAAACCAAACTTTCAAAACAAAACCAGCATCCTCACAGGGGGACTCCAACAAGACTCGTCAGGAGCAAAAGCAGGAGAACTGTTTTCAGGATTCCGCAAATCCCTCTCAATGCCCAGAACTGCATCTACCTCATTCAATGCGAGAAATGTGGCCTACAATATGTGGGTGAAACTAGAAACAAAATATGCACAAGGCGTTCTCACCACTTGTACAACATTAGAAAGAAGAAAAAGACTCACACATACCTGGTTAAACATTTTCTCGCACACGGAGTCTGGAACCTCACAATCAGCGGACTTGAACATAATCTCCAATGGACCACGGACTGCAGAAGATACCTGGAACGCAAATGGATTGATAAACTTGGTACCTGTTATCCAGAAGGTATGAATGAGCGATGAATTGACACCCCGGACAATACTACTACTGAGACCCTTTTCTACACTCCTCTCAACTCACTTTCATTCCCAGCCCCTCCTCCTCCTCCACCCACTTTTACACCTATGGGTGTGCGGAGAGGGGAGGGAGTTGAACAAAGCCAGACCCCGGCGTGGGGGACGTGTGATCCAGACCCTGGACACCTCCCCTGGTTCCTCCCTCTTTCTTTCCTTCATTCTTATTTATTTATTTTTTCCTTTTTTTTCCTTTTTATTCCATTTTTTATTTATTCATTCTACCACACATCTTTTTTCCTTCCTTTTTTTCTCTCTCTTAGTTTCTTTCTTTCTTAACCCTAACCCCCCTTTTTCTCTTTCTTTCTTTCTTTCTCTGTTTTTCTGTCTTTCTTTCTTAGTTTCTTTTTCTCTCTTTTTTCTCTCTCTCTTTTTGCTCCAACTCATTTGCCTCTTTCCTCCCCCTTTCTTCTCTTCCCCTATCCTGGGGCACACCCCACTGTAAGCCCTTTTCTACACGACCTGCCCCCTCCCATCTGGAACTAGACTTAGAACGCCGACTGGGTTGATGATGACAATGGTTGACTTACCGAGTCACAGCTGGCGGAACGGCCAACAGCTACACCATGAAGTCTGAAACTCTCTGAAAATAGGCTCCTAAAGATTACTAGGTTAAATAAAAAGGGAACAAGACACCTAACCCCACCCTTACCCTGTCACTTCCTGATTCATTTGTTATTCGTCCCCTGTCACTTCCTGTTTCACTGATTATTCGTTCCTTGTCACTTGCTGATTCATTTAGTATTCGTGCCCGGTCATTTCTTATTCGTCTCCTGTTACTTCCTGGTTCATTTATTATTCGTACCCAGAATGCCTTTCTGCCCAATTCACAGCACCGTGGGTTTGACTTGCGTGACAAATAACCACCCCACCTCACCTTCTAAAATCAATGAAACATTTTTTTCAGGTTTTATTCTGGTAAGTACATCACACACTCTACACAGAATGTCCGGGGTCTTGCGGTGTATGGTACACGGACATTTCTGACACAGGATCTCACGTGATCATTTGATGATGTCAATTGATAATTGTCATAATGAACCATGGGAGATCTTTTCAGACATTCTGTTGTTTGGCATTTAGTTGGACACGGAATTGTCTATGTGCCTACGGGCTGGCTGACCTCTAGGTCCGTGGACCATCTGGCCGCGCCCCTCGCGGGCGTTGGCCGGTCATGGCTTACACTCCACGGCAAGGTCTGGCCGCTCGCAGGCAGGAGGGACCTTCCTGGTGAGGGTTCCTCCTTACACTGGTTTAATTGAACGCCTGAGAGACGACCTACAGCGGCACTCTGACTAGGGCTCTGGCTGGGATACCTAACGGTGATAACGAACAGTCAGCTGCTAAGCAGGGTGGTAAGTATGCAGCCCCCCAGGTTCCACTAGGACAGCACTATGGGTGTGGTGGTCCAGGGCATCAGGACCTTAAATGTAGCCCAGTCTTCTATGGGGATCAGCCCCACTCATACAACGATACATTTGCACTACACACGTTGAATCTGACCTCCTTTCTTCCAAATTTCATCCCCTGACCCCTTTGGGGTTTCAGGTCGAGGATGCAACGTTTGACTTCACCTTCTTCAAGCAACTTCTAACTGCTCCACTTGGCACCCGCCAGAAGAAATATCATTTTTTGGACCACCCTCTGAGAACCTTCTGGAATCATAGCTTATACAATTCCCCAAACAACAGAATTTAAATAGAGCTTATCTAACCCAAACCACCAAATTACTATCCCAAACCCTAACCCTAGCCTTAGCCTTAACCCTAACCCTAACCTTACTCTTTTATCCTAATCTTTATCTTTTCCAAAACAGAATATTAACCTTATTCCATACAATCTCCTAAAAACAACAGACCTAAACAAGCAACGGGACCAAATCTCTCTATTGCACATATTCCTCTCAACCCTTAAAATGCATTCTATATATATTTTTTTTCCAAAAAAATGTTTACCCCCAACCAAGTTAATTACAAAATTGAATCCAAAATCCAATTTTTTGGACTAAAATACTTTTACGTACCTTAAAAGACACACCACGGGTCTTGATCAAACCCGTCGGGGCCTCCCTTGGATGAGGGTGTCTAGTGATAATGGCCGAAACACCCAATGACTCCGAGGTCCACTACTGAAGATGTGTCCTAAATACAAAAACAAAAATAGTTACAATAATACATTTTATATTATTCAAAAAGAACATCATACAACCAAATAAACCGAGACTCTTGGACAAAAATACACAAACCAAAACAAACGGTTCAAACCAATACGGACCCCAATACTAACTCCAAGAAAAGAAAGTCACTTCAACCCTTCCCCTTAATCGCAGTAAAACTTTTACATATTATTGAAGGTTAAATTGGAATAACCATTTCTACCATCTAAAACCAGCCCTAACCCCTTAAAACAACTTCACTGCAACGGACGGGGACCAGCGCGGACCCGTTGGCTCTTTATCCCAAACTACCTTTATGCTCCGTTTCGACGGGGAGGATTATCAATATGTCTACAATACCTATCTTCCTAAACAGGCTGAACAACATTCATGATTCATTATCCAAACCTGACCTTTACCCTAACCTTTAACCATTCAAGACCGTTGCCTAAACCTAACCGGACA
The DNA here is from genome assembly GCA_019453435.1 of Rhinogobius similis. Taxonomy (NCBI): domain Eukaryota; kingdom Metazoa; phylum Chordata; class Actinopteri; order Gobiiformes; family Gobiidae; genus Rhinogobius; species Rhinogobius similis. The sequence continues at coordinate 40,387 of CM033629.1, forward strand.
CAGGATGCACTTTAGTCTAACCCTAACCCTAACCCTAACCCTAAACCTGCCCTTTACCCTAACCTTAGCCATTCCAAACCAATGCCTAAACCTAACCGGACACAGGGTGCACTTTAGTCTGACCCTAACCCTAACCCTAACCCTAACCCTAACCCCTAACCCTAACCCCTAACCCTAACCCTTACCCTAACCCAACCCCAACCACAACCCTAACCCTAACCCTAACCCCTAACCCTAACCCTAACCCTAAACCTAACCTTTACCCTAACCTTAGCCATTCCAAACCAATGCCTAAACCTAACCGGACACAGGGTGCACATTAGTCTGACCCTAACCCCTAACCCTAACCCTAACCCTAACCCCTAACCCTAACCCTAACCCCTAACCCTAACCCTAACCCTAACCCCAACCCCAACCCTAACCCTAACCCTAACCCTGACCTTTACCCTAACCTTAGCCTTTCCAAACCAATGCCTAAACCTAACCGGACATAGGGTCCACTAAAGTGATAACTCCACTCAAATTCCTGCTCTTTGCTTTATTTTCAGGGACAAAATCAATGACTAATTCCTTGAGGTTTCCTCTTCCAGGTGTCAAACTCTTCTTTGACAAAACCCTCTGCAAATATGACACATCTCCTTAATATCGACATATTCATTACAATTAAAAATGTATGCGTCATAATCCCAAACCTGACCTCCACTCTAACCTTAGCCATTCAAGACCAATGCCGAAACCTCACCAGACACAGGGTCTACTAAAGTCCTGACTCCCACTAAAAATCCTACTTTTTGCTTCAGTCTTAGTGACAAAATTAATCGAAAATTCCTTTAGGTTTCGTCCTCCAGTATTTAAAACACTTCTCTGACAAAGCCCTCCACAAGGACGGCACGTCCCCTTCAATACCACCAGGCGCCGTTAAACTAAATGCTTCATAAACCCCAAATCTGATCTTCACCCTAACCTTAGCCATTCTCTACACACATGCCAAATAGGATAATAAAATGTTACAACCAAAACTGGCAAAACAAGACATCTTACCACATTACTTACCACATTGTACTTATACCATGGTTTACGGAAGACTTTTCCGGTCCTCACCCCAGCTGGTCTCCTTGAGGCCACACGTCTGAAAGATGGACTTGGGTCCATTGGCGAAGATCCACCCTGAAAAATCGCTTGGTTAGTTTACAACAGTTCTCATTCAAACAAAAGACCCCATGGCAAGGACATTTGAAAGAAAGAGGAATGTTCTCCTACGACGTACGTGGGCCAGTGCCAAACCTTTGACCCTCTACTCCAAACCGTCCCTACGTTTAGTTCGGACGGGGAGGGTCATCGTGATAACTTATAACACCTAACTAGCCAGCCGCCGACCAGAGACGACCTTTCAATCCCGGTTGTCCTTGCCACTATTTTTCCTGGCCACGACTTTTCCTTGCCGCTAATATCCCTTGCCACTAATGTCCCTTGCCACTAATGTCCCTTGCCAGCATCTTTGTATGCACTTTTCCTCCTGGTGGAAACAAAACTTGTATCCTTACAAACCATAACTCCTGATTCTGTCTCCCTTCTTCACAGAAACTCACCATGGCTGACTGGACCTCCTTCAAAGCACTGGTTAAGGCAGTCTACCGCATGTTGAAGTCCCAACACCATCTTTCTTATCTGGAAAGCAGAACCACATTGACACCTGGTCTTAAAAGGATGGAAGATGACCTCTTCCATCGGATTTTACCGTGTCTTCCAACTGAAAGATCGACCCTCTGGAAATTAAATAATGCCAAGACTTGGAGCGCTAATACTCTTGCAGACCTAAAAACCCACTACAAAGACACCAAAGCCACCTATCTTGAAAAAATTCTGACCCTATCCAAGGGACAGGATTTATCAAAAGCATTGGAGGTTGCCACTAAATGGTGCAAAAAAGACATAGGCCACTTTAATCTTGATACATGTCCACTCGTATTAACTGAAATCGAACAAGCCTTGGGACTACAAGCCCCAAGTATCTCGGATCCGGAGACCGATATGCAACCCAGTCCGGCTAAACAGCCTAGAATGAACATATTCGCACCTACTGCTATGCATTCCTTACAGGAAAACACGCCAGCGAGACAAAACGGCAATACCCAAATGTCCCCGATCTTCCCTTACATCCCTAACCCTCCCCGTTGGACCTCTCCCGGTACAAACCCTACTCAGCCTACTCGCGCTAGCTTAGACGGAACTGCCACTCTCTCCGCAGCATTCACCTCCTCAACACCCCCCCGTAAGACCATCCGATTGTGCCCTAGAACTTTCCCTCAACAAAAGATCTCGCCACATAAACCGGATGCAACCCCTTTACCAGACATTCAGGTTCATATCCCCGACTCCCAACCTTTGAAAACAATTCATGCACACAATAACAATAAGAACAATTGGTCCCTGACCCCTGTTCGCCCCATAATTATTCTAGGGGACTCAAACATTAACCGCCTCCCATATATCAACGATGACAGAATCCAGGTAGACTCGTTTCCTGGGGCAAGACTGCGGCATGCCCAACTCATTCTGGAAAACAACACCCCCGTCTCTGAAGGAACCAAAAAAGTGATCCTACACTTTGGAATGAACGACCGCGATTGTTCCAATATTCCACAGCTGAGACGTGAAATCCAACACATCCTGAAAGCCGCTGGGAAGATTTTTCCCAACGCAACAACACACCTAGCCCTGATTAATTTTGACCACAGACTAAAAAAAGAAGCAAAGGAGACCTTGGTTGACTTAAACAGAATAATCAGATCCACTGACCAATACCTTCCAAAACTGAGCAGAAACAAGTTCGACACTACACCTGACAGAATCCACTGGACATCGGAAACTGGGAAAAACATGGCAGAACATTGGTTGTCTTTTTTAGAATAAAGATAGCTACAACAACACACCCAAACCACGAAAAGCCATTAACCAGTAAGGACGTCATAAAACCAGACCAACATGGAATTGTCAATCTATCCACCACCTTCACACCGACTCCCTCCCAGAATTCCATCATGAGCAAAGGGCTCTCCTTTGTACCAAATCAAACCACGGACAGAGCGGATAAAACCTTACAGTTGGACCTCCAAGTGTACCACAGACGCTTAAAATTGGCCAGTTTCTTTGGCCCCTCCCCCAATGTTGACAAAAATAAAAAACACTTTGTTCCCCCCTCATCCTGGACACCTCCTCCATGTAAAATACCTCAAATGATCAAAGACACCATACAAAAGGACATCACCACTTTAAATAAAATGCGCCTTCCCCTTCCGTCCCCAAATACGTCATCCAGGGAACTGAAACAATTAAAAGAGATTCGTGACAACTGTTCAATCATTATTAAAAAAGCTGACAAAGGAAATGCTATTGTTATAATGGACACTGCAGACTATGTCCATGAAGCCCGCAGACAACTTGCAGAATCGACATCCTACAAACCCCTCAATGCCCCAATTTTTAAAGAAACGGCAAAAATGTTTGAGGACATTCTCACAAAAATGAAAACAGATGGCTACATAACGAAAAAGCAAATGACCTACCTGAAAGGAGAGAAGGAACCTAGGGCGAGGATCTTCTATCTCCTCCCAAAGATCCACAAACCCCTACATGAATGGACATTACCTGGCAGAATCCCGAAAGGCAGGCCCATAGTCTCAGATTGCGATAGCGAAAGTTATCGGATTGCAGAATACTTGGAATATTTTCTGACTCCTATTTCTTCGTTACACCCAAGTTATATCAAAGACACTCCAGATTTCATTGTCAAATTGAAACTGAAAAAAACAAAGGATCCTTGTTTTCTTTTTACTCTGGATGTTACTAGCCTATACACAAACATCGACACGGCCCTAGGAATGCAATCAGTGAAGCAAGCATTGGATGATCACCCCATGGAGAATCGCCCAGATCAATATATCCTCCAACTTCTTCACCTGAGCCTCACAAGAAATGACTTTGAATTTAACGATGACTTCTATCTGCAAACAAAGGGCACAGCTATGGGTAAAAAGTTTGCACCTGCCTATGCAAACATCTACATGTCTCAATGGGAGAAGACGGTGGCTAAAAAATCCCCTATACAACCTACAGTTTATTACAGATATCTGGATGATATATTTGGAGTCTGGACTCACTCCATGGCGGACTTTAAAATCTGGATGGAAATCCTCAATACACATCACCCATTTATCAAATTAGAGGTTAAGACACACAACACTATGGTCAACTTCCTAGACCTAACAATATTCAAAGGCCCAAAATGGACAAACACAGGCCACTTCGACACAAAAGTTTACTTCAAAGACACAGACACACATTCACTCCTCCACAAAGGAAGCTTTCACCCCAAACACACATTTAAAGGCATAGTCAAGTCTCAACTCCTGCGTTTTAAGCGATATTGCTCCCAAGAAAGTGACAGAGAGGAGGCCACAGGCACCCTTTTCAAGGCACTTCGTAACAGAGGCTACTCTAAAGCATTCCTAAAAAGAATCAAACAAGAGACTTTCTCAACTGAGGACAGTAACTACACCCGACCTACGGATACACGACAAATAATCCCGCTAGTTACCACCTACTCAAACAAAACAACACAACTGAACAGAGCGGCGATTAGGAACTTTAACACCTCACTGGCTAATACTCCTATGACGGCAAACTGGAGAATAGTCTCAGCTTATAGGAGAAATCGAAACCTGACAAACTTCCTGATTAAAACCAAACTTTCAAAACAAAACCAGCATCCTCACAGGGGGACTCCAACAAGACTCGTCAGGAGCAAAAGCAGGAGAACTGTTTTCAGGATTCCGCAAATCCCTCTCAATGCCCAGAACTGCATCTACCTCATTCAATGCGAGAAATGTGGCCTACAATATGTGGGTGAAACTAGAAACAAAATATGCACAAGGCGTTCTCACCACTTGTACAACATTAGAAAGAAGAAAAAGACTCACACATACCTGGTTAAACATTTTCTCGCACACGGAGTCTGGAACCTCACAATCAGCGGACTTGAACATAATCTCCAATGGACCACGGACTGCAGAAGATACCTGGAACGCAAATGGATTGATAAACTTGGTACCTGTTATCCAGAAGGTATGAATGAGCGATGAATTGACACCCCGGACAATACTACTACTGAGACCCTTTTCTACACTCCTCTCAACTCACTTTCATTCCCAGCCCCTCCTCCTCCTCCACCCACTTTTACACCTATGGGTGTGCGGAGAGGGGAGGGAGTTGAACAAAGCCAGACCCCGGCGTGGGGGACGTGTGATCCAGACCCTGGACACCTCCCCTGGTTCCTCCCTCTTTCTTTCCTTCATTCTTATTTATTTATTTTTTCCTTTTTTTTCCTTTTTATTCCATTTTTTATTTATTCATTCTACCACACATCTTTTTTCCTTCCTTTTTTTCTCTCTCTTAGTTTCTTTCTTTCTTAACCCTAACCCCCCTTTTTCTCTTTCTTTCTTTCTTTCTCTGTTTTTCTGTCTTTCTTTCTTAGTTTCTTTTTCTCTCTTTTTTCTCTCTCTTTTTTTGCTCCAACTCATTTGCCTCTTTCCTCCCCCTTTCTTCTCTTCCCCTATCCTGGGGCACACCCCACTGTATAAGCCCTTTTCTACACGACCTGCCCCCTCCCATCTGGAACTAGACTTAGAACGCCGACTGGGTTGATGATGACAATGGTTGACTTACCGAGTCACAGCTGGCGGAACGGCCAACAGCTACACCATGAAGTCTGAAACTCTCTGAAAATAGGCTCCTAAAGATTACTAGGTTAAATAAAAAGGGAACAAGACACCTAACCCCACCCTTACCCTGTCACTTCCTGATTCATTTGTTATTCGTCCCCTGTCACTTCCTGTTTCACTGATTATTCGTTCCTTGTCACTTGCTGATTCATTTAGTATTCGTGCCCGGTCATTTCTTATTCGTCTCCTGTTACTTCCTGGTTCATTTATTATTCGTACCCAGAATGCCTTTCTGCCCAATTCACAGCACCGTGGGTTTAACTTGCGTGACAAATAACCACCCCACCTCACCTTCTAAAATCAATGAAACATTTTTTTCAGGTTTTATTCTGGTAAGTACATCACACACTCTACACAGAATGTCCGGGGTCTTGCGGTGTATGGTACACGGACATTTCTGACACAGGATCTCACGTGATCATTTGATGATGTCAATTGATAATTGTCATAATGAACCATGGGAGATCTTTTCAGACATTCTGTTGTTTGGCATTTAGTTGGACACGGAATTGTCTATGTGCCTACGGGCTGGCTGACCTCTAGGTCCGTGGACCATCTGGCCGCGCCCCTCGCGGGCGTTGGCCGGTCATGGCTTACACTCCACGGCAAGGTCTGGCCGCTCGCAGGCAGGAGGGACCTTCCTGGTGAGGGTTCCTCCTTACACTGGTTTAATTGAACGCCTGAGAGACGACCTACAGCGGCACTCTGACTAGGGCTCTGGCTGGGATACCTAACGGTGATAACGAACAGTCAGCTGCTAAGCAGGGTGGTAAGTATGCAGCCCCCCAGGTTCCACTAGGACAGCACTATGGGTGTGGTGGTCCAGGGCATCAGGACCTTAAATGTAGCCCAGTCTTCTATGGGGATCAGCCCCACTCATACAACGATACATTTGCACTACACACGTTGAATCTGACCTCCTTTCTTCCAAATTTCATCCCCTGACCCCTTTGGGGTTTCAGGTCGAGGATGCAACGTTTGACTTCACCTTCTTCAAGCAACTTCTAACTGCTCCACTTGGCACCCGCCAGAAGAAATATCATTTTTTGGACCACCCTCTGAGAACCTTCTGGAATCATAGCTTATACAATTCCCCAAACAACAGAATTTAAATAGAGCTTATCTAACCCAAACCACCAAATTACTATCCCAAACCCTAACCCTAGCCTTAGCCTTAACCCTAACCCTAACCTTACTCTTTTATCCTAATCTTTATCTTTTCCAAAACAGAATATTAACCTTATTCCATACAATCTCCTAAAAACAACAGACCTAAACAAGCAACGGGACCAAATCTCTCTATTGCACATATTCCTCTCAACCCTTAAAATGCATTCTATATTTTTTTTCCAAAAAAATGTTTACCCCCAACCAAGTTAATTACAAAATTGAATCCAAAATCCAATTTTTTGGACTAAAATACTTTTACGTACCTTTAAAGACACACCACGGGTCTTGATCAAACCCGTCGGGGCCTCCCTTGGATGAGGGTGTCTAGTGATAATGGCCGAAACACCCAATGACTCCGAGGTCCACTACTGAAGATGTGTCCTAAATACAAAAACAAAAATAGTTACAATAATACATTTTATATTATTCAAAAAGAACATCATACAACCAAATAAACCGAGACTCTTGGACAAAAATACACAAACCAAAACAAACGGTTCACACGGACCCCAATACTAACTCCAAGAAAAGAAAGTCACTTCAACCCTTCCCCTTAATCGCAGTAAAACTTTTACATATTATTGAAGGTTAAATTGGAATAACCATTTCTACCATCTAAAACCAGCCCTAACCCCTTAAAACAACTTCACTGCAACGGACGGGGACCAGTGCGGACCCGTTGGCTCTTTATCCCAAACTACCTTTATGCTCCGTTTCGACGGGGAGGATTATCAATATGTCTACAATACCTATCTTCCTAAACAGGCTGAACAACATTCATGATTCATTATCCAAACCTGACCTTTACCCTAACCTTTAACCATTCAAGACCGTTGCCTAAACCTAACCGGACACAGGATGCACTTTAGTCTAACCCTAACCCTAACCCTAACCCTAAACCTGCCCTTTACCCTAACCTTAGCCATTCCAAACCAATGCCTAAACCTAACCGGACACAGGGTGCACTTTAGTCTGACCCTAACCCTAACCCTAACCCTAACCCCTAACCCTAACCCCTAACCCTAACCCTAACCCTTACCCTAACCCAACCCCAACCACAACCCTAACCCTAACCCTAACCCCTAACCCTAACCCTAACCCTAAACCTAACCTTTACCCTAACCTTAGCCATTCCAAACCAATGCCTAAACCTAACCGGACACAGGGTGCACATTAGTCTGACCCTAACCCTAACCCTAACCCTAACCCTAACCCTAACCCTAACCCTAACCCCTAACCCTAACCCTAACCCTAACCCTAACCCCAACCCCAACCCTAACCCTAACCCTAACCCTGACCTTTACCCTAACCTTAGCCTTTCCAAACCAATGCCTAAACCTAACCGGACATAGGGTCCACTAAAGTGATAACTCCACTCAAATTCCTGCTCTTTGCTTTATTTTCAGGGACAAAATCAATGACTAATTCCTTGAGGTTTCCTCTTCCAGGTATCAAACTCTTCTTTGACAAAACCCTCTGCAAATATGACACATCTCCTTAATATCGACATATTCATTACAATTAAAAATGTATGCGTCATAATCCCAAACCTGACCTCCACTCTAACCTTAGCCATTCAAGACCAATGCCGAAACCCCACCAGACACAGGGTCTACTAAAGTCCTGACTCCCACTAAAAATCCTACTTTTTGCTTCAGTCTTAGTGACAAAATTAATCGAAAATTCCTTTAGGTTTCGTCCTCCAGTATTTAAAACACTTCTCTGACAAAGCCCTCCACAAGGACGGCACGTCCCCTTCAATACCACCAGGCGCCGTTAAACTAAATGCTTCATAAACCCCAAATCTGATCTTCACCCTAACCTTAGCCATTCTCTACACACATGCCAAATAGGATAATAAAATGTTACAACCAAAACTGGCAAAACAAGACATCTTACCACATTACTTACCACATTGTACTTATACCATGGTTTACGGAAGACTTTTCCGGTCCTCACCCCAGCTGGTCTCCTTGAGGCCACACGTCTGAAAGATGGACTTGGGTCCATTGGCGAAGATGCACCCTGAAAAATCGCTTGGTTAGTTTACAACAGTTCTCATTCAAACAAAAGACCCCATGGCAAGGACATTTGAAAGAAAGAGGAATGTTCTCCTACGACGTACGTGGGCCAGTGCCAAACCTTTGACCCTCTACTCCAAACCGTCCCTACGTTTAGTTCGGACGGGGAGGGTCATCGTGATAACTTATAACACCTAAACTTAACCGGACACTGGACCTAGTTACGTCTGAACTTCCACTGAAGGGACTACTTTTCCACTTGGATTCAGAAAACCCCAAGTAGCAGCAAAACTATTTATTGGGACACTCTTTTTGACAAAATTCAGAAAAACAAAAAAAAGGCAACACTGCCCCTTTAAATAAAGTGCAAAGCATCATGGGAAGAACGTTTTTCTTCATTTTTTCCTCATTCCTCTTAATATCAAAGTTCAAGTATACACATGTGATACATTGCTAGAATTGTCTTCATCAGTTCTTTCTTATGTCAGAGTTACAAACACACTTTGGGAGTCGACCCCAGGGACACCATGAATGAGGAGGGCATGTCACTCCACATACCAAGACGCACGGGCTTATCATTTCAGCCACACCATCCCTGTTGGGTGCACTCCAGGAGTCATGCGGTGTATGAGACACTGGAGCAGTGTCATCGGAGGACTCGCGCCAGGTGACCACGCCCCAGTCCAAACAAACAGCTGACCAGGCGGTGAGTACAGCCATCTGTTAAAATTGTAAAAGGACACGGTTAAAAATATCAACTCAACTTTAAACAAGTCAAATAACACCTCAAATTAAAAGTCAGACAGACTCGGGTGCGTCTGGGTTCTGGGATTGGCTGTACCTGGCTCTGCCGCCTGCGGTCCCTCTGATGCCTAGGCTGGGGTCCTTGAGCGGCTAGGGTCAGTGCTGGATCGCTGTTCTCCGGGGCCGCTCTTTCTCTGGAGGTGACTCCGCCGCCTCTGGGGGATCTCTGGCATGGCGCCTGTTGGTTCTTGGACGGTGGCTGCCTGGCGCGGCTGATCTTAGACCTGGAGCATCTGACTCTAAAACCCAGCCCAAAACCCTGATGTGACGAGGGACACACCACGAGAACTGATCACTCTACGTGGGGCCAGCCTTGGAAGAGAGTGTCCAGAGTTAAATGGCCGAAACACTCGATGACACCAAGGTCTACTGCTGAAGATGTGTTCCAAATTCTCACTGACCTTAACTTTAAAATCTCCAAAAATAGGGCAATAAAACAGGCTGAACAACGTTCATGTTTCATAACCCCAAGCCTGACCTTAAACCTAACCTTAGCCATTCAAGACCAGTGCCTAAACCTAACCAGACACAGGGTCTATTTAAGTCTCAACTTCCACCCAATTTTCTGCCTTTCGCTTCAGTTGGACGTTTCTCCTTCCAGTGTTTGAAACTCTTCTTTGAAAAAAGCCCTCCACAAAGACGGCACGTCTCCTTTAATACCGCCATGCGACCTTAAAATGATGCTTCATAACCATAAACCTGACCTTTACCCTAACCTTAGCCATTCAAGACCTATGCCTAAACCTAACCGGACACGGGGTCTACTAAAGTCCTAACTTCCACCCAATTCTCTGCTTTTTGCTTCAGTTTGAGTGACAAAATCACTTACTAATTCCTTGAGGTTTCTCCTTCCAGTCTTTAAAACTCTTCTTTGAAAAAGCCTCCACAAAGACGGCACGGCTCCTTTAATGCTTCATAACACCAAACCTGACCTTCAACCTAACCTTAGCCATTCAAGACACATGCCAAACAGGCTGACAAAATATGCCAACAAAAGGGGCTGAACAAGGCCTTTTACCACATTATACACAACATTGATTCACATATGCTTCAAATTTCACCTCACTTAAACAATGCTTAAAGGAAGGCTTTTCCCGTCCACCTCCCAACTGGTCTCTCTGAAGGCCACACGTCGGAAAGAAGGACCGTATGTCCATTGGCCAAGATCGACCTTGAAAAATCCCTCGGTGGACTTACAACGGTTTTCATTTAAACAAAAGACCCCATGGCAAGGACATTGGAAAGAAAGAGGAATGTTCTCCTACGACGTACGTGGGCCAGTGCCAAACCTTTGACCCTCTACTCCAAACCGTCCCTACGTTTAGTTCGGACGGGGAGGGTCATCGTGATAACTTATAACACCTAACTAGCCAGCCGCCGACCAGAGACTTCCTTAAAATCACGCTATGTCCTTGCACTTTTGTCCTTGCACTTTTGCCCATGCCTTCAGTTCTAGTTCACCATCCTTCTAACCACCAAAATCGTCTTAACTCCAGCAACAAATTTCTCGCTCTCTCTTTTATTGTCTCCCCCGCCCCTCCTCCTCCCCCGCTCATCCGTCCACTACGGGTTTTGGTGGGGAGGAGGAGAGGGTTGGACCAAAGCCAGACCCCGGCAGAGAGGATGTGCAATCCAGACCCCGGATGCCTCCTCTTGGTCCTTCCTTCTCTGAATCCTTACCTCTCTTCTTCCTCCTTCTTTCCTCTTCATTTATTTCCTCTTCTCCAAAAGCCTCCCTCCCTCTCTCTTTCTCAACCTCTTTTTTCCTTTCTCTCTCTCTCTCTCTCTCTCTCTCTCTCTCTTTCTGTCTTGTCTCTTTTTCGCTCTCTTTCTCACTTACACTTTCTTTTTTTCTCTCTCTCCCTCTTTCTCTCGCTCTTTTCTCTCTCCTTCCCTCACCCTCTTTTCTCTCTTTCCTTCTCTCTCTCTTTCCCTCTGTCTCTCTCTCTCTTTCCCTCGCCCCCTCTTTCTCTCTCTCTCTCTCTCTCTCTTTCCCTCACACTCTCTCTCTCTCTCTCTTTCCCTCTGTCCCTCTCTCTCTCTCTTTCACCCTCTTATATTCGTGTTTTCTTACACTCTGTGTGTCTGAACTTTCACGACTCTTCGACCTCTCCCTACCAGCTACCACCCCTTTAGGTAAGTATTTCCCTTTGGATGGGTTGAGGCCTAGGGTTTGGGTTAGCCTAGCCCTAATCTTCTGGCCTAACCCCTAACCCTCTAGCCTGGCCCTAACCCTAACCCCTAACCCTAACCCTAACCCTAACCCTAATCCTAACCCTAACCCTAACCCTAACCCTAACCCTTACCCTAACCCTAACCCTAACCCTAACCCTAACCCTAACCCTAACCCCTAACCCCTAACCCCTAACCCTAAACTTAACCAGACACTGGACCTAGTTACGTCTGAACTTCCACTGAAGGGACTACTTTTCCACTTGGATTCAGAAAACCCCAAGTAGCAGCAAAACTATTTATTGGGACACTCTTTTTGACAAAATTCAGAAAAACAAAAAAAAGGCAACACTGCCCCTTTAAATAAAGTGCAAAGCATCATGGGAAGAACGTTTTTCTTCATTTTTTCCTCATTCCTCTTAATATCAAAGTTCAAGTATACACATGTGATACATTACTAGAATTGTCTTCATCAGTTCTTTCTTATGTCAGAGTTACAAACACACTTTGGGAGTCGACCCCAGGGACACCATGAATGAGGAGGGCATGTCACTCCACATACCAAGATGCACGGGCTTATCATTTCAGCCACACCATCCCTGTTGGGTGCACTCCAGGAGTCATGCGGTGTATGAGACACTGGAGCAGTGTCATCGGAGGACTCGCGCGCCAGGTGACCACGCCCCCAGTCCAAACAAACAGCTGACCAGGCGGTGAGTACAGCCATCTGTTAAAATTGTAAAAGGACACGGTTAAAAATATCAACTCAACTTTAAACAAGTCAAATAACACCTCAAATTAAAAGTCAGACAGACTCGGGTGCGTCTGGGTTCTGGGATTGGCTGTACCTGGCTCTGCCGCCTGCGGTCCCTCTGATGCCTAGGCTGGGGTCCTTGAGCGGCTAGGGTCAGTGCTGGATCGCTGTTCTCCTGGCCGCTTCTTTCTCTGGAGGTGACTCCGCCGCCTCTGGGGGATCTCTGGCATGGCGCCTGTTGGTTCTTGGACGGTGGCTGCCTGGCGCGCTGATCTAAGACCAGCAGCTTCTGTCTCTAAAACCCAGCCCAAAACCCAGATACGACGAGGGACACACCACGAGAACTGATCACTCTACGTGGGGCCAGCCTTGGAAGAGAGTGTCCAGAGTTAAATGGCCGAAACACTCGATGACACCAAGGTCTACTGCTGAAGATGTGTTCCAAATTCTCACTGACCTTAACTTTAAAATCTCCAAAAATAGGGCAATAAAACAGGCTGAACCACGCTCATGTTTCATAACCCCAAGCCTGACCTTAAACCTAACCTTAGCCATTCAAGACCAATGCCTAAACCTAACCGGACACAGGGTCTATTTAAGTCTCAACTTCCACCCAATTTTCTGCCTTTCGCTTCAGTTGGACGTTTCTCCTTCCAGTGTTTGAAACTCTTCTTTGAAAAAAGCCCTCCACAAAGACGGCACGTCTCCTTTAATACCGCCATTCTACCAAAAAAAGATTCATCATAACCCTAAACCTGACCTTTACACTAACCTTAGCCATTCAAGACCTATGCCTAAACCTAACCGGACACGTGTTCTACTAAAGTCCTAACTTCCACCCAATTCTCTGCTTTTTGCTTCAGTTTGAGTGACAAAATCACTTACTAATTCCTTGAGGTTTCTCCTTCCAGTCTTTAAAACTCTTCTTTGAAAAAAGCCCTCCACAAAGACGGCACGTCTCCTTTAATGCTTCATAACACCAAACCTGACCTTCACCCTAACCTTAGCCATTCAAGACACATGCCAAACAGGCTGACAAAATATGCCAACAAAAGGGGCTGAACAAGGCCTTTTACCACATTATACACAACATTGATTCACATATGCTTCAAATTTCACCTCACTTAAACAATGCTTAAAGGAAGGCTTTTCCCGTCCACCTCCCAACTGGTCTCTCTGAAGGCCACACGTCGGAAAGAAGGACCGTATGTCCATTGGCCAAGATCGACCTTGAAAAATCCCTCGGTGGACTTACAACGGTTTTCATTTAAACAAAAGACCCCATGGCAAGGACATTGGAAAGAAAGAGGAATGTTCTCCTACGACGTACGTGGGCCAGTGCCAAACCTTTGACCCTCTACTCCAAACCGTCCCTACGTTTAGTTCGGACGGGGAGGGTCATCGTGATAACTTATAACACCTAACTAGCCAGCCGCCGCCGGACCAGAGACTTCCTTAAAATCACGCTATGTCCTTGCACTTTTGTCCTTGCACTTTTGTCCTTGCACTTTTGCCCATGCCTTCAGTTCTAGTTCACCATCCTTCTAACCACCAAAATCGTCTTAACTCCAGCAACAAATTTCTCGCTCTCTCTTTTATTGTCTCCCCCGCCTCCTCCTCCCCCGCTCATCCGTCCACTACGGGTTTTGGTGGGGAGGAGGAGAGGGTTGGACCAAAGCCAGACCCCGGCAGAGAGGATGTGCAATCCAGACCCCGGATGCCTCCTCTTGGTCCTTCCTTCTCTGAATCCTTACCTCTCTTCTTCCTCCTTCTTTCCTCTTCATTTATTTCCTCTTCTCCAAAAGCCTCCCTCCCTCTCTCTTTCTCAACCTCTTTTTTCCTTTCTTTCCCTCTTTCTCTCTCTCTCTCTCTCTCTCTCTCTCTCTTTCTGTCTTGTCTCTTTTTCGCTCTCTTTCTCACTTACACTTTCTTTTTTTCTCTCTCTCTCCCTCTTTCTCTCGCTCTTTTCTCTCTCCTTCCCTCACCCTCTTTTCTCTCTTTCCTTCTCTCTCTCTTTCCCTCTGTCTCTCTCTCTTTCCCTCGCCCCCTCTTTCTCTCTCTCTCTCTCTCTCTCTTTCCCTCACACTCTCTCTCTCTCTCTTTCCCTCTGTCCCTCTCTCTCTCTTTCACCCTCTTATATTCGTGTTTTCTTACACTCTGTGTGTCTGAACTTTCACGACTCTTCGACCTCTCCCTACCAGCTACCACCCCTTTAGGTAAGTATTTCCCTTTGGATGGGTTGAGGCCTAGGGTTTGGGTTAGCCTAGCCCTAATCTTCTGGCCTAACCCCTAACCCTCTAGCCTGGCCCTAACCCTAACCCCTAACCCTAACCCTAACCCTAACCCTAATCCTAACCCTAACCCTAACCCTAACCCTAACCCTTACCCTAACCCTAACCCTAACCCTAACCCTAACCCTAACCCTAACCCTAACCCCTAACCCCTAACCCTAAACTTAACCAGACACTGGACCTAGTTACGTCTGAACTTCCACTGAAGGGACTACTTTTCCACTTGGATTCAGAAAACCCCAAGTAGCAGCAAAACTATTTATTGGGACACTCTTTTTGACAAAATTCAGAAAAACAAAAAAAAGGCAACACTGCCCCTTTAAATAAAGTGCAAAGCATCATGGGAAGAACGTTTTTCTTCATTTTTTCCTCATTCCTCTTAATATCAAAGTTCAAGTATACACATGTGATACATTGCTAGAATTGTCTTCATCAGTTCTTTCTTATGTCAGAGTTACAAACACACTTTGGGAGTCGACCCCAGGGACACCATGAATGAGGAGGGCATGTCACTCCACATACCAAGACGCACGGGCTTATCATTTCAGCCACACCATCCCTGTTGGGTGCACTCCAGGAGTCATGCGGTGTATGAGACACTGGAGCAGTGTCATCGAGGTCTCGCGCGCCAGGTGACCACGCCCCAGTCCAAACAAACAGCTGACCAGGCGGTGAGTACAGCCATCTGTTAAAATTGTAAAAGGACACGGTTAAAAATATCAACTCAACTTTAAACAAGTCAAATAACACCTCAAATTAAAAGTCAGACAGACTCTGGTGCGTCTGGGGTCTGGGATTGGCTGTACCTGGCTCTGCCGCCATGCGGTCCCTCTGATGCCTAGGCTGGGGTCCCTGAGCGGCTAGGGTCAGTGCTGGCTCGCTGTTCTCCGGGCCGCTTCTTCTCTGGAGGTGACTCCGCCGCTTCTGGGGGATCTCTGGCATGGCGTCTGTTGGTTCTTGGACGGTGGCTGCCTGGCGCGGCTGATCTTAGACCTGGAGCATCTGACTCTAAAACCCAGCCCAAAACCCTGATTGGACGAGGGACACACCACGAGAACTGATCACTCTACGTGGGGCCAGCCTTGGAAGAGAGTGTCCAGAGTTAAATGGCCGAAACACTCGATGACACCAAGGTCTACTGCTGAAGATGTGTTCCAAATTCTCACTGACCTTAACTTTAAAATCTCCAAAAAATAGGGCAATAAAACAGGCTGAACAACGTTCATGTTTCATAACCCCAAGCCTGACCTTAAACCTAACCTTAGCCATTCAAGACCAGTGCCTAAACCTAACCAGACACAGGGTCTATTTAAGTCTCAACTTCCACCCAATTTTCTGCCTTTCGCTTCAGTTGGACGTTTCTCCTTCCAGTGTTTGAAACTCTTCTTTGAAAAAAGCCCTCCACAAAGACGGCACGTCTCCTTTAATACCGCCATGCGTCCTTAAAATGATGCTTCATAACCATAAACCTGACCTTTACCCTAACCTTAGCCATTCAAGACCTATGCCTAAACCTAACCGGACACGGGGTCTACTAAAGTCCTAACTTCCACCCAATTCTCTGCTTTTTGCTTCAGTTTGAGTGACAAAATCACTTACTAATTCCTTGAGGTTTCTCCTTCCAGTCTTTAAAACTCTTCTTTGAAAAAAGCCCTCCACAAAGACGGCACGGCTCCTTTAATGCTTCATAACACCAAACCTGACCTTCAACCTAACCTTAGCCATTCAAGACACATGCCAAACAGGCTGACAAAATATGCCAACAAAAGGGGCTGAACAAGGCCTTTTACCACATTATACACAACATTGATTCACATATGCTTCAAATTTCACCTCACTTAAACAATGCTTAAAGGAAGGCTTTTCCCGTCCACCTCCCAACTGGTCTCTCTGAAGGCCACACGCCGGAAAAGAAGGACCGTATGTCCATTGGCCAAGATCGACCTTGAAAATCCTCGGTGGACTTACAACGGTTTTCATTTAAACAAAAGACCCCATGGCAAGGACATTGGAAAGAAAGAGGAATGTTCTCCTACGACGTACGTGGGCCAGTGCCAAACCTTTGACCCTCTACTCCAAACCGTCCCTACGTTTAGTTCGGACGGGGAGGGTCATCGTGATAACTTATAACACCTAACTAGCCAGCCGCCGCCGGACCAGAGACTTCCTTAAAATCACGCTATGTCCTTGCACTTTTGCACTTTTGTCCTTGCACTTTTGCCCATGCCTTCAGTTCTAGTTCACCATCCTTCTAACCACCAAAATCGTCTTAACTCCAGCAACAAATTTCTCGCTCTCTCTTTTATTGTCTCCCCCGCCCCTCCTCCTCCCCCGCTCATCCGTCCACTACGGGTTTTGGTGGGGAGGAGGAGAGGGTTGGACCAAAGCCAGACCCCGGCAGAGAGGATGTGCAATCCAGACCCCGGATGCCTCCTCTTGGTCCTTCCTTCTCTGAATCCTTACCTCTCTTCTTCCTCCTTCTTTCCTCTTCATTTATTTCCTCTTCTCCAAAAGCCTCCCTCCCTCTCTCTTTCTCAACCTCTTTTTTCCTTTCTTTCCCTCTCTCTCTCTCTCTCTCTCTCTCTCTCTCTCTCTCTCTCTCTCTCTCTCTCTTTCTGTCTTGTCTCTTTTTCGCTCTCTTTCTCACTTACACTTTCTTTTTTTCTCTCTCTCTCCCTCTTTCTCTCGCTCTTATCTCTCTCCTTCCCTCACCCTCTTTTCTCTCTTTCCTTCTCTCTCTCTTTCCCTCTGTCTCTCTCTCTCTTTCCCTCGCCCCCTCTTTCTCTCTCTCTCTCTTTCCCTCACACTCTCTGTCTCTCTCTCTTTCCCTCTGTCCCTCTCTCTCTCTCTTTCACCCTCTTATATTCGTGTTTTCTTACACTCTGTGTGTCTGAACTTTCACGACTCTTCGACCTCTCCCTACCAGCTACCACCCCTTTAGGTAAGTATTTCCCTTTGGATGGGTTGAGGCCTAGGGTTTGGGTTAGCCTAGCCCTAATCTTCTGGCCTAACCCCTAACCCTCTAGCCTAGCCCTAACCCTAACCCTAACCCTAACCCTAACCCTAACCCTAACCCTAACCCTAACCCTAACCCTAACCCTAACCCTAACCCTAACCCTAACCCTAACCCTAACCCTAACCCTAACCCTAACCCTAACCCTAACCGAACCCTAACCCCTAACCCCTAACCCCTAACCCTAAACTTAACCAGACACTGGACCTAGTTACGTCTGAACTTCCACTGAAGGGACTACTTTTCCACTTGGATTCAGAAAACCCCAAGTAGCAGCAAAACTATTTATTGGGACACTCTTTTTGACAAAATTCAGAAAAACAAAAAAAAGGCAACACTGCCCCTTTAAATAAAGTGCAAAGCATCATGGGAAGAACGTTTTTCTTCATTTTTTCCTCATTCCTCTTAATATCAAAGTTCAAGTATACACATGTGATACATTGCTAGAATTGTCTTCATCAGTTCTTTCTTATGTCAGAGTTACAAACACACTTTGGGAGTCGACCCCAGGGACACCATGAATGAGGAGGGCATGTCACTCCACATACCAAGACGCACGGGCTTATCATTTCAGCCACACCATCCCTGTTGGGTGCACTCCAGGAGTCATGCGGTGTATGAGACACTGGAGCAGTGTCATTGGAGGACTCGCGCGCCAGGTGACCACGCCCCAGTCCAAACAAACAGCTGACCAGGCGGTGAGTACAGCCATCTGTTAAAATTGTAAAAGGACACGGTTAAAAATATCAACTCAACTTTAAACAAGTCAAATAACACCTCAAATTAAAGTCAGACAGACGCGGGAGCGCCTCGGATCTGGGAGTGGCCCTACCGGGCTCCGCCGCCTGCGGTCCCTCCGATGCCTACGCTGGCGTCCTTGAGCGGCTACGGTCAGTGCCGGACCGCTGTTCGCCGGGGCCGCTTCTTTCTCTGGAGGTGACTCCGCCGCCTCTGGGGGATCTCTGGCATGGCGCCTGTTGGTTCTGGACGGTGGCTGCCTGGCGCGGCTGATCTTAGACCTGGAGCATCTGACTCTAAAACCCAGCCCAAAACCCTGATTGACGAGGGACACACCACGAGAACTGATCACTCTACGTGGGGCCAGCCTTGGAAGAGAGTGTCCAGAGTTAAATGGCCGAAACACTGATGACACCAAGGTCTACTGCTGATGATGTGTTCCAAATTCTCACTGACCTTAACTTTAAAATCTCCAAAAATAGGGCAATAAAACAGGCTGAACAACGCTCATGTTTCATAACCCCAAGCCTGACCTTAAACCTAACCTTAGCCATTCAAGACCAGTGCCTAAACCTAACCAGACACAGGGTCTATTTAAGTCTCAACTTCCACCCAATTTTCTGCCTTTCGCTTCAGTTGGACGTTTCTCCTTCCAGTGTTTGAAACTCTTCTTTGAAAAAAGCCCTCCACAAAGACGGCATCGCCTCCCTTTAATACCGCCATGCGCCCTTAAAATGATGCTTCATAACCCTAAACCTGACCTTTACCCTAACCTTAGCCATTCAAGACCTATGCCTAAACCTAACCGGACACGGGGTCTACTAAAGTCCTAACTTCCACCCAATTCTCTGCTTTTTGCTTCAGTTTGAGTGACAAAATCACTTACTAATTCCTTGAGGTTTCTCCTTCCAGTCTTTAAAACTCTTCTTTGAAAAAAGCCCTCCACAAAGACGGCACGGCTCCTTTAATGCTTCATAACACCAAACCTGACCTTCAACCCTAACCTTAGCCATTCAAGACACATGCCAAACAGGCTGACAAAATATGACAACAAAAGGGGCTGAACAAGGCCTATTACCACATTATACACAACATTGATTCACATATGCTTCAAATTTCACCTCACTTAAACAATGCTTAAAGGAAGGCTTTTCCCGTCCACCTCCCAACTGGTCTCTCTGAAGGCCACACGTCGGAAAGAAGGACCGTATGTCCATTGGCCAAGATCGACCTTGAAAATCCTCGGTGGACTTACAACGTTTTTCATTTAAACAAAAGACCCAATGGCAAGTACATTTTAAAGAAAGAGTAATGTTCTCCTACGACGCACGTGGGCCAGTGCCAAACCTTTGACCTCTACTCCAAACCGTCCCTACGTTTAGTTCGGACGGGGAGGGTCATCGTGATAACTTATAACACCTAACTAGCCAGCCGCCGCCGGACCAGAGACTTCCTTAAAATCACGCTATGTCCTTGCACTTTTGTCCTTGCACTTTTGTCCTTGCACTTTTGCCCATGCCTTCAGTTCTAGTTCACCATCCTTCTAACCACCAAAATCGTCTTAACTCCAGCAACAAATTTCTCGCTCTCTCTTTTATTGTCTCCCCCGCCCCTCCTCCTCCCCCGCTCATCCGTCCACTACGGGTTTTGGTGGGGAGGAGGAGAGGGTTGGACCAAAGCCAGACCCCGGCAGAGAGGATGTGCAATCCAGACCCCGGATGCCTCCTCTTGGTCCTTCCTTCTCTGAATCCTTACCTCTCTTCTTCCTCCTTCTTTCCTCTTCATTTATTTCCTCTTCTCCAAAAGCCTCCCTCCCTCTCTCTTTCTCAACCTCTTTTTTCCTTTCTTTCCCTCTTTCTCTCTCTCTCTCTCTCTCTCTCTCTCTCTCTCTCTCTCTCTCTCTCTTTCTGTCTTGTCTCTTTTTCGCTCTCTTTCTCACTTACACTTTCTTTTTTTTTTTTTCTCTCTCTCCCTCTTTCTCTCGCTCTTATCTCTCTCCTTCCCTCACCCTCTTTTCTCTCTTTCCTTCTCTCTCTCTTTCCCTCTGTCTCTCTCTCTCTTTCCCTCGCCCCCTCTTTCTCTCTCTCTCTCTCTCTCTCTCTTTCCCTCACACTCTCTGTCTCTCTCTCTTTCCCTCTGTCCCTCTCTCTCTCTCTTTCACCCTCTTATATTCGTGTTTTCTTACACTCTGTGTGTCTGAACTTTCACGACTCTTCGACCTCTCCCTACCAGCTACCACCCCTTTAGGTAAGTATTTCCCTTTGGATGGGTTGAGGCCTAGGGTTTGGGTTAGCCTAGCCCTAATCTTCTGGCCTAACCCCTAACCCTCTAGCCTAGCCCTAACCCTAACCCCTAACCCTAACCCTAACCCTAACCCTAACCCTAACCCTAACCCTAACCCTAACCCTAACCCTAACCCTAACCCTTACCCTAACCCTTACCCTAACCCTAACCCTAACCCTAACCCTAACCCTTACCCTAACCCTAACCCTAACCCTAACCCTTACCCTAACCCTAACCCTTACCCTAACCCTAACCCCTAACCCCTAACCCTAAACTTAACCGGACACTGGACCTAGTTACGTCTGAACTTCCACTGAAGGGACTACTTTTCCACTTGGATTCAGAAAACCCCAAGTAGCAGCAAAACTATTTATTGGGACACTCTTTTTGACAAAATTCAGAAAAACAAAAAAAAGGCAACACTGCCCCTTTAAATAAAGTGCAAAGCATCATGGGAAGAACGTTTTTCTTCATTTTTTCCTCATTCCTCTTAATATCAAAGTTCAAGTATACACATGTGATACATTGCTAGAATTGTCTTCATCAGTTCTTTCTTATGTCAGAGTTACAAACACACTTTGGGAGTCGACCCCAGGGACACCATGAATGAGGAGGGCATGTCACTCCACATACCAAGATGCACGGGCTTATCATTTCAGCCACACCATCCCTGTTGGGTGCACTCCAGGAGTCATGCGGTGTATGAGACACTGGAGCAGTGACGTCGGAGGACTCGCGCGCCAGGTGACCACGCCCCCAGTCCAAACAAACAGCTGACCAGGCGGTGAGTACAGCCATCTGTTAAAATTGTAAAAGGACACGGTTAAAAATATCAACTCAACTTTAAACAAGTCAAATAACACCTCAAATTAAAAGTCAGACAGACTCGGGTGCGTCTGGGTTCTGGGATTGGCTGTACCTGGCTCTGCCGCCTGCGGTCCCTCTGATGCCTAGGCTGGGGTCCTTGAGCGGCTAGGGTCAGTGCTGGATCGCTGTTCTCCGGGGCCGCTCTTTCTCTGGAGGTGACTCCGCCGCCTCTGGGGGATCTCTGGCATGGCGCCTGTTGGTTCTTGGACGGTGGCTGCCTGGCGCGCTGATCTTAGACCTGGAGCATCTGACTCTAAAACCCAGCCCAAAACCCTGATTGACGAGGGACACACCACGAGAACTGATCACTCTACGTGGGGCCAGCCTTGGAAGAGAGTGTCCAGAGTTAAATGGCCGAAACACTCGATGACACCAAGGTCTACTGCTGAAGATGTGTTCCAAATTCTCACTGACCTTAACTTTAAAATCTCCAAAAATAGGGCAATAAAACAGGCTGAACAACGTTCATGTTTCATAACCCCAAGCCTGACCTTAAACCTAACCTTAGCCATTCAAGACCAATGCCTAAACCTAACCGGACACAGGGTCTATTTAAGTCTCAACTTCCACCCAATTTTCTGCCTTTCGCTTCAGTTGGACGTTTCTCCTTCCAGTGTTTGAAACTCTTCTTTGAAAAAATACCTCCACAAAGACGGCATCGCCTCCTTTAATACCGCCATGCGCCCTTAAAATGATGCTTCATAACCCTAAACCTGACCTTTACCCTAACCTTAGCCATTCAAGACCTATGCCTAAACCTAACCGGACACGGGGTCTACTAAAGTCCTAACTTCCACCCAATTCTCTGCTTTTTGCTTCAGTTTGAGTGACAAAATCACTTACTAATTCCTTGAGGTTTCTCCTTCCAGTCTTTAAAACTCTTCTTTGAAAAAAGCCCTCCACAAAGACGGCACGTCTCCTTTAATGCTTCATAACACCAAACCTGACCTTCACCCTAACCTTAGCCATTCAAGACACATGCCAAACAGGCTGACAAAATATGCCAACAAAAGGGGCTGAACAAGGCCTTTACCACATTATACACAACACTGATTCACATATGCTTCAAATTTCACCTCACTTAAACAATGCTTAAAGGAAGGCTTTTCCCGCCCACCTCCCAACTGGTCTCTCTGAAGGCCACACGCCGGAAAGAAGGACCGTATGTCCATTGGCCAAGATCGACCTTGAAAAATCCCTCGGTGGACTTACAACGGTTTTCATTTAAACAAAAGACCCCATGGCAAGGACATTGGAAAGAAAGAGGAATGTTCTCCTACGACGTACGTGGGCCAGTGCCAAACCTTGACCTCTACTCCAAACCGTCCCTACGATTAGTTCGGACGGGGAGGGTCATCGTGATAACTTATAACACCTAACTAGCCAGCCGCCGCCGGACCAGAGACTTCCTTAAAATCACGCTATGTCCTTGCACTTTTGTCCTTGCACTTTTGTCCTTGCACTTTTGCCCATGCCTTCAGTTCTAGTTCACCATCCTTCTAACCACCAAAATCGTCTTAACTCCAGCAACAAATTTCTCGCTCTCTCTTTTATTGTCTCCCCCGCCCCTCCTCCTCCCCCGCTCATCCGTCCACTACGGGTTTTGGTGGGGAGGAGGAGAGGGTTGGACCAAAGCCAGACCCCGGCAGAGAGGATGTGCAATCCAGACCCCGGATGCCTCCTCTTGGTCCTTCCTTCTCTGAATCCTTACCTCTCTTCTTCCTCCTTCTTTCCTCTTCATTTATTTCCTCTTCTCCAAAAGCCTCCCTCCCTCTCTCTTTCTCAACCTCTTTTTTCCTTTCTTTCCCTCTTTCTCTCTCTCTCTCTCTCTCTCTCTCTCTCTCTCTCTCTCTCTCTCTCTCTTTCTGTCTTGTCTCTTTTTCGCTCTCTTTCTCACTTACACTTTCTTTTTTTTCTCTCTCTCTCCCTCTTTCTCTCGCTCTTTTCTCTCTCCTTCCCTCACCCTCTTTTCTCTCTTTCCTTCTCTCTCTCTTTCTCTCTGTCTCTCTCTCTCTTTCCCTCGCCCCCTCTTTCTCTCTCTCTCTCTCTCTTCCCTCACACTCTCTGTCTCTCTCTCTTTCCCTCTGTCCCTCTCTCTCTCTCTTTCACCCTCTTATATTCGTGTTTTCTTACACTCTGTGTGTCTGAACTTTCACGACTCTTCGACCTCTCCCTACCAGCTACCACCCCTTTAGGTAAGTATTTCCCTTTGGATGGGTTGAGGCCTAGGGTTTGGGTTAGCCTAGCCCTAATCTTCTGGCCTAACCCCTAACCCTCTAGCCTAGCCCTAACCCTAACCCTAACCCTAACCCTAACCCTTACCCTTACCCTAACCCTAACCCTAACCCTAACCCTAACCCTAACCCTAACCCTAACCCTAACCCTAACCCTAACCCTAACCCTAACCCTAACCCTAACCCTTACCCTAACCCTTACCCTAACCCTAACCCTTACCCTAACCCTAACCCTAACCCTAACCCTTACCCTTACCCTTACCCTTACCCTTACCCTTACCCTAACCCCTAACCCCTAACCCTAAACTTAACCGGACACTGGACCAAGTTACGTCTGAACTTCCACTGAAGGGACTACTTTTCCACTTGGATTCAGAAAACCCCAAGTAGCAGCAAAACTATTTATTGGGACACTCTTTTTGACAAAATTCAGAAAAACAAAAAAAAGGCAACACTGCCCCTTTAAATAAAGTGCAAAGCATCATGGGAAGAACGTTTTTCTTCATTTTTTCCTCATTCCTCTTAATATCAAAGTTCAAGTATACACATGTGATACATTGCTAGAATTGTCTTCATCAGTTCTTTCTTATGTCAGAGTTACAAACACACTTTGGGAGTCGACCCCAGGGACACCATGAATGAGGAGGGCATGTCACTCCACATACCAAGACGCACGGGCTTATCATTTCAGCCACACCATCCCTGTTGGGTGCACTCCAGGAGTCATGCGGTGTATGAGACACTGGAGCAGTGTCATCGGAGGACTCGCGCGCCAGGTGACCACGCCCCCAGTCCAAACATACAGCTGACCAGGCGGTGAGTACAGCCATCTGTTAAAATTGTAAAAGGACACGGTTAAAAATATCAACTCAACTTTAAACAAGTCAAATAACACCTCAAATTAAAAGTCAGACAGACTCGGGTGTGTCTGGGTTCTGGGATTGGCTGTACCTGGCTCTGCCGCCTGCGGTCCCTCTGATGCCTAGGCTGGGGTCCTTGAGCGGCCAGGGTCAGTGCTGGATCGCTGTTCTCCGGGGCCGCTCTTTCTCTGGAGGTGACTCCGCCGCCTCTGGGGGATCTCTGGCATGGCGTCTGTTGGTTCTTGGACGGTGGCTGCCTGGCGCGGCTGATCTTAGACCTGGAGCATCTGACTCTAAAACCCAGCCCAAAACCCTGATTGGACGAGGGACACACCACGAGAACTGATCACTCTACGTGGGGCCAGCCTTGGAAGAGAGTGTCCAGAGTTAAATGGCCGAAACACTAGATGACACTAAGGTCTACTGCTGTAGATGTTTTACAATTTCTCACTGACCTTAACTTTAAAATCTCCACAAAATAGGGCAATAAAACAGGCTGAACAACGTTCATGTTTCATAACCCCAAGCCTGACCTTAAACCTAACCTTAGCCATTCAAGACCAATGCCTAAACCTAACCGGACACAGGGTCTATTTAAGTCTCAACTTCCACCCAATTTTCTGCCTTTCGCTTCAGTTGGACGTTTCTCCTTCCAGTGTTTGAAACTCTTCTTTGAAAAAAGCCCTCCACAAAGACGGCACGTCTCCTTTAATACCACCATGCGTCCTTAAAATGATGCTTCATAACCCTAAACCTGACCTTTACCCTAACCTTAGCCATTCAAGACCTATGCCTAAACCTAACCGGACACGGGGTCTACTAAAGTCCTAACTTCCACCCAATTCTCTGCTTTTTGCTTCAGTTTGAGTGACAAAATCACTTACTAATTCCTTGAGGTTTCTCCTTCCAGTCTTTAAAACTCTTCTTTGAAAAAAGCCCTCCACAAAGACGGCACGGCTCCTTTAATGCTTCATAACACCAAACCTGACCTTCAACCTAACCTTAGCCATTCAAGACACATGCCAAACAGGCTGACAAAATATGCCAACAAAAGGGGCTGAACAAGGCCTTTTACCACATTATACACAACATTGATTCACATATGCTTCAAATTTCACCTTCACTTAAACAATGCTTAAAGGAAGGCTTTTCCCGTCCACCTCCCAACTGGTCTCTCTGAAGGCCACACGTCGGAAAGAAGGACCGTATGTCCATTGGCCAAGATCGACCTTGAAAAATCCCTCGGTGGACTTGCAACGGTTTTCATTTAAACAAAAGACCCCATGGCAAGGACATTGGAAAGAAAGAGGAATGTTCTCCTACGACGTACGTGGGCCAGTGCCAAACCTTTGACCCTCTACTCCAAACCGTCCCTACGTTTAGTTCGGACGGGGAGGGTCATCGTGATAACTTATAACACCTAACCCTAACCCTAACCCTAACCCTAACCCTAACCCTAACCCTAACCCTAACCCTAACCCTAACCCTAACCCTAACCCTAACCCTAACCCTAACCCTAACCCTAACCCTAACCCTAGTCCCCTGTTCCCCCTCGGGGACGGGCAGTCTACCCAGGTACTGACTAAGATGACGCGGCTTCACGAGGATGACGCGGCGCTCAAGCCACGCCTCCAGGAAGCGCGCACTGTCAACAAACCCCTCTGGAGCTACAGTAACCGCGTCTGTTTACCATCACTTAGCTTTGAATGCTACTTCTTTAGCTCCAGCGCTGCTAATGCTAACACTACGGGTCAGTACTACCCATGTCGTCTGTGTTCGGTTGTAAATACGTCTCTAGACTATTTTATTTGCCGAGACACGAAACAGTACGTGGAAAGTGGATGAACAGAACTATTAAATCTTCATTGTTCACTTCAAAATATTGTATTTTATTCATTTTGAACCAGTTAAACAACAATCAGTCCAACTGTGTAACATAATGGCTCATACTGTAAGGTACGGTGAGAAAAGTATAAGCCACACCCACATACATCTGAGTTACGATCTGTTTTCCCAGTTTGAAAATTCACGACACAAACACACATTTGTCTTCAGAATTTCTCGACAGCACTTTCTCCGTTTCTGTGGCCAAAGTCCTACAACTTCGGCTAATACACCTAAAACGAATAAAAACAGCTAATGCTAATGCTACACAGTAATTACACGATGGATACGACAGATAGAAGAGTTAGCTTGTTATTTACCAAACGGCACGTCCGTGGTTGAGGCCCTGGAGCACGTCAAACTCCAGGTCAGATCCAGGACGTAGGACTCAGCACGACGCACCGTCAGGACCAGAAAATGTTTATTCAGTGTTTGTGTATCGCTGTTTACCGGAGCACACGGCGCATGCACCATCTCCACTACAGGGGAGGCACGGGTTGGGCGGGGGAGGCAGCCTGCTCTCTGTTTGGGGGGGTCAGATCTCAGAGTGAGGAGGGGGGCCAGTCCAAGAAATGGGTGTTTTTTGGAAACTGTTGTTATGGATATTACACAAAGCCCTGAGGACAGACTGTGTTAAAGGGAAAAGAGCAGGATATGGACCTTTAAAGAATAGACTCCAGGGTTAGGACATGAGGACAAGAGGAATGTTCTCCTACGACGTACGTGGGACAGAGCCAAACCTCTGACCCTCTACTCCAAACCATCCCTGTGCTCAGCTCGGACGGGAGGATCATCCAGATATTTATAACACCAAACACAAAGATGCCCTCCCATATAAAATGACCTCAGCCTTTATTTTGTTTAATTGTTTTATTTTGTGTCATTTCATTAACACACTTTATTTATTTTTGTATTAAAACAGTAAAAAACATGAGTGGGCATGTCTGCTCAGGAGGAGGAGGGACGTCAGATACAAGGGCGTGGCCAGAGAAAGCCGAGGGGCGGAGTCAGTGGTTTCCTTTGAACATCCTTCAGTCGCCAAACACAGCTCCGTCTCACAGAACGAACCTGAAACACGACCCATTTTTATATCAAACGAAAGTGAACAGAACTCAAACAATCACCACAGAAAACAATTAGGAAAATATATATATATTTATATATACTATATATGTACCTGGCATTAGTCTTATTTTCCATCTGAGGGGTTACACTAAACTATATGTGACCGATGTCCCTTACGGGCCACCGTATGAGGCGGGGCCCCCGTGCTTCCGCATCCCCCGCTAATTTGCCCTAGCATTTAAAGTATTTTCCTTCATTTTTAGGATGTGTTTACCATCATTGTCTTGGTTTTTATTTAGAAAATAAACTGTTTAAAATTGTACATTTGAATCTGTCTCTTTTTAACCATTCACTGCATCCTTTTATATTGGTTTAAATTATTTCAATTGAAAACTTTAATAGATAAAGACCTGCCCCTCGGTTACATATACATTGCTCTAAGCCCCGCCCTCAGGCTGATTAGGCCCCGCCCTTTGAGCTGCCTAAGCCCCGCCCTCACACTCTCAAACATTATCTTATGATTGTCTGTTTTCTCACTAAAACTGAGAGACAAAGTGTGGATTAAACCTGAGGATTCTGTTTCTCACTGAAACTCCTACTTCTCTCCCTTTCAGAGTGTGTCAGGTGCCCTCCCTGTGTGTCAGGTGCCCTCCCTGTGTGTCAGGTGCCCTCCCAGTGCTTCAGGTGCCCTCCCTGTGTGTCAGGTGCCCTCCCTGTGTGTCAGGTGCCCTCCCAGTGCTTCAGGTGCCCTCCCAGTGTGTCAGGTGCCCTCCCAGTGCTTCAGGTGCCCTCCCAGTGTGTCAGGTGCCCTCCCAGTGTGTCAGGTGCCCTCCCAGTGCTTCAGGTGCCCTCCCAGTGTGTCAGGTGCCCTCCCAGTGTGTCAGGTGCCCTCCCAGTGCTTCAGGTGCCCTCCCAGTGTGTCAGGTGCCCTCCCAGTGTGTCAGGTGCCCTCCCAGTGCTTCAGGTGCCCTCCCAGTGTGTCAGGTGCCCTCCCAGTGCTTCAGGTGCCCTCCCAGTGTGTCAGGTGCCCTCCCAGTGTGTCAGGTGCCCTCCCAGTGTGTCAGGTGCCCTCCCTGTCACACACCTGTGTAGTTGGCAGGACAGGTGCACTTGCTGAAGTCCTGACAGGTTCCTCCGTTCTGACACAGAAGCTGCTCCGAGTCACAAACGTTCTCTGCAGAAGAAGCACAAAGCACTCAAAGCTGCAAACAGGCGGGGCCCCTGAGAGGGGGCGGGGCCCCAGAGAGGGGGCGGGGCCCCAAAGAGGGGGCGGGACCACAGAGAGGAGGCGGGGCCCCAGAGAGGAGGTGGGGCCCCAAAGAGGGGGCGGGACCACAGAGAGGAGGCGGGGCCCCAGAGAGGAGGTGGGGCCCCAAAGAGGGGGCGGGACCACAGAGAGGAGGCGGGGCCCCAGAGAGGAGGCGGGGCCCCAAAGAGGGGGCGGGACCCCAGAGAGGGGGCGGGGCCCCAAAGAGGGGCCGGGGCCCTGAGGGCTCGCTCGCTCTCACTGTCTCTCTGTCTCTCTCTCTGTCTCTCTCTCTCTGTCTCTCTGTCTCTCTGTCTCTCTCTCTCTGTCTCTCTCTCTCTGTCTCTCTGTCGCTGTCTCTCTCTCTCTGTCTCTCTCTCTCTGTCTCTCTCTCTGTCTCTCTCTCTCTGTCTCTCTGTCTCTCTCTCTCTG
>CM033629.1:72500-120348 GCA_019453435.1 Rhinogobius similis
GTGTTACCTGTGCAGGTGCAGGGTGTGTTACCTGTGCAGGGTGGGGTGTGTTACCTGTGCAGGTGCAGGGTGTGTTACCTGTGCAGGTGCAGGGTGTGTTACCTGTGCAGGTGCAGGGTGTGTTACCTGTGCAGGTGCAGGGTGTGTTACCTGTGCATGGTGGGGTGTGTTACCTGTGCAGGGTTGAGTGTGTTACCTGTGCAGGTGCAGGGTGTGTTACCTGTGCATGGTGGGGTGTGTTACCTGTGCAGGGCGGGGTGTGTTACCTGTGCAGGGCGGGGTGTGTTACCTGTGCATGGTGGAGTGTGTTACCTGTGCAGGGTGGGGTGTGTTACCTGTGCAGGTGCAGGGTGTGTTACCTGTGCAGGTGCAGGGTGTGTTACCTGTGCAGGGTGGGGTGTGTTACCTGTGCAGGGTGGGGTGTGTTACCTGTGCAGGGTGGGGTGTGTTACCTGTGCAGGGTGGAGTGTGTTACCTGTGCAGGGTGGGGTGTGTTACCTGTGCAGGTGCAGGGTGTGTTACCTGTGCAGGTGCAGGGTGTGTTACCTGTGCAGGGTGGGGTGTGTTACCTGTGCAGGGTGGGGTGTGTTACCTGTGCAGGGTGGGGTGTGTTACCTGTGCATGGTGGAGTGTGTTACCTGTGCAGGGTGGGGTGTGTTACCTGTGCAGGTGCAGGGTGTGTTACCTGTGCAGGTGCAGGGTGTGTTACCTGTGCAGGGTGGGGTGTGTTACCTGTGCAGGGTGGAGTGTGTTACCTGTGCAGGGTGGGGTGTGTTACCTGTGCAGGTGCAGGGTGTGTTACCTGTGCATGGTGGGGTGTGTTACCTGTGCAGGTGCAGGGTGTGTTACCTGTGCAGGGTGGGGTGTGTTACCTGTGCAGGGCGGGGTGTGTTACCTGTGCAGGGCGGGGTGTGTTACCTGTGCATGGTGGAGTGTGTTACCTGTGCAGGGTGGGGTGTGTTACCTGTGCAGGTGCAGGGTGTGTTACCTGTGCAGGTGCAGGGTGTGTTACCTGTGCAGGGTGGGGTGTGTTACCTGTGCAGGGTGGGGTGTGTTACCTGTGCAGGGTGGGGTGTGTTACCTGTGCAGGGTGGGGTGTGTTACCTGTGCAGGGTGGAGTGTGTTACCTGTGCAGGGTGGAGTGTGTTACCTGTGCAGGGTGGAGTGTGTTACCTGTGCAGGGTGGGGTGTGTTACCTGTGCAGGTGCAGGGTGTGTTACCTGTGCAGGGTGGGGTGTGTTACCTGTGCAGGTGCAGGGTGTGTTACCTGTGCAGGGCGGGGTGTGTTACCTGTGCAGGCGTCCTCGTTGCTCAGGGGCACAGAGGCGTTGCGGTAGAAGCCTGAACGACACAGGTGACACTTGGTTCCTCGAGTGTTGTGTTTGCAGCTCACACACGTCACCACCTCCAGGAAGTCGATGAAACTGCAGCGATTCGAGTGGCCGTTGCACTCGCACGCTACGACACCAGGAAATAAAGAAAAAGAGAGTCGTTTTAAAGGTTTAAAATGTCTTCTTGACATTTGAGGTCTAATCACATCCTGGTTGGGATCATGTGTATCTTTATCTTTCTTTAACATAGTCTCTGACTCTGTAAAACTTTTATTTACTGCCCTTTTACTGCTTTAGCGTCTGAAAAGTGTTTGTCCCCTTTAATGAGTAAATCCACTTCAGTGCTCTGTCCAACAACACAAAGTGTTATATATAATATTTTCATAGACCAAACTAAAAACCAAAAGCCTAAACGGTGTGTAATCTGACAAGGAGGGGTTTCTCCCATAGACTCCCATTATAACCAAAGCCCCGCCCACACTCTATCCAAAGCCCCGCCCTCTTTCTGAATCTTACGCCTGTTTAAATGGGAACTATAACTATCACACATTCCACCCCGGCTCAAAAATGTCATCCATAAAGGTGGTTCGAGCGGAAGTCAATGGTCAATGGTGCCCACAGAAAAAGTGGGACAAAAAAGCACAAATGTTTCTGAAAATAAAAGGTAATAAAAGGTAACAAAGGCGTTAAAGTCAGTGTTTGTTCACCTGTGAAGGAGACGTAGGCAATTTTAGAGAGAGCGCTGCTGGAGCCCGGGATCAGGATCTTCTGAGTCACTGATGAACAAACAAACAAACAAAACAAACAGACAATAAGTACAATTCAATTCAAGTTTATATCTAAGTCTTGTTTTTCTGCAGACAAACCTTTCCTCTCATATTTCTCCTCCTTCTCCTTCTTTTCTTCTGTCTTTCCCTCTTTTCCTTCCATCTTTTCCTCGATTCCTTCCTTCTTCTCCTCTTTTGATTCTTTTTTGGGTTCTTTTTTACTTTCTTTCTCTTCCTTCTTTTCCTCTTGTTTCTCTTCTCTCTTTTCTTCCTTTACACCTCCTCTCGTCTCCTCTTTCGTCTCCTTCTTCGCCTCCTCCCTCGTCTCCTTTGCCTCCTCTCTTGTCTCCTCCTTCCCCTCCTCTCTCGTCCCCTTCGCCTCCTCTCTTGTCTCCTTCTTCGCCTCCTCCCTCGTCCCCTTCGCCTCCTCTCTTTTATCCTTCTTTGCCTCCTCTCTTGTCTCTTTCGCCTCCTCCCTCGTCTCCTTTGCTTTCTCTCTTGTCTCCTTTGTCGCCTCCTCTATTGTCTCCTTCTTTGCCTCCTCTTTTGTCTCCTTCTTCCCCTCCTCTCTTGTCTCTTTCGCCTCCTCCCTCGTCTCCTTCGCCTTCTCTCTTGTCTCCTTCTTCGTCTCCTCCCTCGTCTCCTTCCCCTCCTCTCTTGTCTCCTTCTTTGCCTCCTCCCTCGTCTCCTTCCCCTCCTCTCTTGTCTCCTTCTTCCCCTCCTCTCTTGTCTCTTTCGCCTCCTCCCTCTCTCTCTTGTCTCCTTCTTCCCTCTCTCTTGTCTCCTTCTTCCTCTCTTGTCTCTTTCGCCTCCTCCCTCGTCTCCTTCGCCTTCTCTCTTGTCTCCTTCTTCCCCTCCTCTCTTGTCTCCTTCTTCGCCTCCTCCCTCGTCTCCTTCCCCTCCTCTCTTGTCTCCTTCTTCCCCTCCTCTCTTGTCTCCTTCTTCGCTTCCTCCCTCGTCTCCTTCCCCTCCTCTCTTGTCTCCTTCTTCGCCTCCTCTCTTGTTTCCTTTGCTTCCTTGATCACATTGTCTGGTCCTTCTTTCCTTGTCTCCTCTTTCCTTTCTTCTATCGGTTCTTTCTTATCTTCCTTCTTGTCTCCTTGTGTGCTGTCGTTTCCTTCTGGTCCGCTCTCAGGTCTGGTCTCTGGTCCAGCCCCTGGTCCGGCCCCTGGTCCGGCCCCTGGTCCAGCCCCTGGTCCGGCCCCTGGTCCGGACCCTGGTCCGGCCCCTGGTCTGGTCTCTGGTCCAGTCTCAGGTCTGGTCTGGGATAAACCTAAAATCACAGAGCACACGTGAGTGAGTCCACACAGTCCACAATGATGCACTGATTACACACCAAGGCAAACACACTACATTTAGCTTGAGATTAGCCCCTATTGTCCCCACAGGGTTCCTCTGCATTTGACCCATCTGGACTACAGGAGCTGGAGGATTATGGGCATGTTTTGTGTTGATGGGAGAAACCGGAGGAAAAGCACCCACAAAGGAGCAACAACCTGTGACCTTTTTGCTGTGAGGCGGGAGCGCTAGCCACTCTGCCACTACTTTGAGACTTAAGATAAACACCTCCACCTTAAAGTGGTGGAGGGGTGTGATCCTGGAGATGCTCGACGGCTTCAGACCAAGATCGGTTCAGAGCCCTTTATGAATAGTTTAACAGCAGCCGGTTACGTCGCCCAGATTGACGATAACAGGGCCCTGGAGCCAGGCCTGGGGCGGGTGCTTGACGGCCAGCTTCTGATGAGCTGTGCCAGGGTTGACTCTAACTCAGGCATAGCGTCTGTTCACTGTGGTTCTCCCCAAGGTTTCTACTTTTTCTCACAAGGTTTTTTGTACTTTTTGCTTGAGAGAAGGGTTACCCTAACCCAAGGGGGTTGGACAGTTATCCATTTGCTAAATTCTATTGAACATTGTTTCATTGAACTGCTTTCTACCTGTGGCCCATCAAAGCAACTGTTGTTATGGTTTTGGGCGCTTCAAAAATAAAGTGAATTGAATTGCATGGGACTGTTGTGATGAAGGAGCTGAGCCCAAACACAACGCTCTCCATTTATTGTTCAATCTACATTCCTCTCTCACCTGGTCATGAGCTTTGGGCAATGACCCCAAAGGACAAGATCCTCTGCTCGGAGAGGAGCTTGGAGTAGAGCTGCTGCTCCTCCCTCAGGCTCATGTCCCACAGGAGGAGGCCCCGGGGGAGACCCAGGACCCTGGGGCGAGGGACGTCTGGGATTCCCTCAGAGCTCTATGACCAGATCCCAGACGAGAGGAAGAAGATGGATTTTACAAATGTGCTGATGTCTCGTTCTCCTCATTTGGACTCACTGTAGCACCAGGTGAGGGTCAAAGGTAAAGGAGGTTTAGGGGTTCAAATGAACAGAATAGATGCCATTTCCTGTATTCTTTTTTTTTTTTTAACCCCATGATGAGACCAATATTCATCTCCAATAATTAGAAACGCAAAGGGTGCAGACATTTTTATGGAACCCTTTTCCATGAGTTTTCCATGTCTGGAAAACAGGTTTTCCAGGTTTTCCAGGACACGTGGGAGCCCTGCCCCGGGGCAGACTGAGCTCACTTGTGGCTGGTCCCTCACCCTTCTCTGACTCTGGTTCTGGTCCAGGCTTCTCCACCGACACTTCAGCTCCATCTGGACGGGACTCTGGTCTTAATGGGCTCTCATCGGGGAAGGGGAAGGAGAAGTCCACAGGAGCATAGTCTGCCTCAGACCCTCCAGAGTTTGTTGCTGGTCCCTCTTTTGGTCCATCTTCTGGTTTTGGTCCAGGTCTCTCTTCTGGTCTTGGTTCTGGTTTCAGTCTTTGTTCTGTTGGACACAGAGAGTTTCTTAAACACAGCTGTATCTCATGTGTTTTACAAACGGCTCTAAACTCTTTGATTTGAGATGTTTTGTCTCAAACTCCAGTTTTACATCGAAGCAGTGACAGCAGCAGCTCCTGTGTCCGTTTAGGAGTCGCTTTAAAAATCACTGCTTGAATCTCCACCAGCACCAACGGTTTAATAGCACTACGAGCCGCTCACATTCGGTTATGAAGTTCTCAGCTGTGACACATCAGAACCACAGGGAATGCGTCGTGATGGACTAAGAACGGTGACGAATGGGAGAAACATAACATTCACTTTACAACTTCATTAAAAAAGTGGCGTTAAATACATTTAGACACGGCTGGTTGCAATAACTTAATCCGACCGACATTATATTTACACACAGAGTAACACAGATGCTTCTGGTTCTGGAACCTGGACCTGGTTTAGTCCTGGTTCTGGACCCTGGACCTGGTCTAATCCTGGTTCTGGACCCTGGACCTGGTCTAATCCTGGTTCTGGACCTTGGACCTGGTCTAGTCCTGGTTCTTTACCTTTAGCTCCGTCCACAGGAGGCTCCACCAGCGCTGCATCCAGACTTTCATCTGGATTTTCAGGGATCTCGCGAGCATCTGGCCCTGGACTACGGTCTACTGAGACCGCCACGTCTGGGACCAGATCCTGAACCAGCTCTGGACTTGGTTCAGGGTCTGGTTTAGGGTCTGGTTCGGGGTCTTGGGTCTTGAGGGAGGAGTCAGTCAGAGCAGAGACCTCTACAGGACGCTCTGAGGACTCTGTGCTTTCAGGGAATCTGTCCAACTCTGGATCTGGTTCCCGGCCTGGTTTGGGACCAAGGTCTTCAGAGTTTGGGGTTGAAGGTCCAGAAACATCAAGTTCAGGAGCTCTATCTGAGGACTCTAGATTGGACTCTGGACTGGACTCTGGACTGGACTCTGGACTGGACTCTGGACTGGACTCTGGACTGGACTCTGGACTGGACTCTGGATTGGACTCTGGATTGGACTCTGGACTGGATTCTGGGCTGGACTCTGGACTGGACTCTGGACTGGACTCTGGGCTGGACTCTGGACTGGACTCTGGATTGGACTCTGGATTGGACTCTGGACTGGATTCTGGGCTGGACTCTGGACTGGACTCTGGACTGGACTCTGGATTGGACTCTGGTCCGGACCCTGGACTGGACTCTGGACTGGACTCTGGACTGGACTCTGACCTGGATTCTGGTCTGGACTCTGGACTGGACTCTGGACTGGACTCTGGACTGGACTCTGGTCTGGACTCTGGATTGGACTCTGGATTGGACTCTGGACTGGACTCTGACTGGACTCTAGACTGAACTCTGGTCTGAACTCTAGTCTGAACTCTGGTCTGGACTCTGGTCTGGACTCTAGATTGGACTCTGGTCTGGACTCTGGACTGGACTCTGGACTGGATTCTGGTCTGGACTCTGGACTGACCTGGATTGAACTCTGATTAGACTCTAGTCTGGACTCTGGACTGAACTCTGGTCTGGACTCTGGTCTGGACTCTGGTCTGGACTCTGGTCTGGACTCTGGATTGGACTCTGGTCTGGACTCTGGACTGGACTCTGGACTGGATTCTGGTCTGGACTCTGGACTGGACTCTGGATTGGACTCTGGTCTGGACTCTGGACTGGACTCTGGTCTGGACTCTGGTCTGGACTCTGGATTGGACTCTGGTCTGGACTCTGGACTGGACTCTGGTCTGGACTCTGGACTGGACTCTGGACTGGACTCTGGACTGGACTCTGGTCTGGACTCTGGACTGGACTCTGGACTGGACTCTGGACTGGACTCTGGTCTGGACTCTGGACTGGACTCTGGTCTGGACACTGGACTGGACTCTGGTCTGGACTCTGGATCGGCCAGTTCTACAGGAGACTCAGGTTCACCAGAGACTGACAAACGAGCCTGAGACGCCGAGGGATCTACAAGGTTCAAACCAGGACCAGGATCAGGGTCTGGGTCTGGATTAGAGTCCTCAGAAAGTGGGACTAAAACTGTGTAAGACTCAGAGACAAAGTAAAAGTTTGGATCTGAACCGGACTCTGAGGGGTCTAAAGATGGACCGGGCTCGATCCAGACCGGGTCAGAGGAGGGAGCGGGGTCAGGGGAGGTGGGGGTGGGATCAGCAGACTCTGGTGTCTCAGATGGAGAAACTTTGCTCAAAACATCAGAAGTCGAAGTTTCCGAATCTGTGGAAAAAAACAAACAAACCTCTGAGTCCAGAGTCCAGGACGAGACTAGGACCAGGGTCTGGACCAGGACTACTACTAGGGTCTGAGGGGGACCAGGTGGAGGACTAGAAGGGATTAAACAAGAACCAAACCTGGATTTGAGGAGTCTGGACTTGGTTGTTCAGGTGCAGGAGGCGGGGCCAGTGTATCAGAGCCGGTGGGGGCGGAGTCTGGAGCACCTAAGGAAGAACAAGAGGAAGAACATGAGAAAGAACAAGAGGAAGAACAAGAGGAAGAACATGACAAATGACAAGAGGAAGAACATGAGGAAGAACATGAGGAAGAACATGAGGAAGAACATGAGGAAGAACAAGAGGAAGAACATGAGGAAGAACAAGAGGAAGAACATGAGAAAGAACAAGAGGAAGAACAAGAGGAAGAACAAGAGGAAGAACAAGAGGAAGAACAAGAGGAAGAACAAGAGGAAGAACATGAGGAAGAACATGAGGAAGAACATGAGGAAGAACAAGAGGAAGAACAAGAGGAAGAACAAGAGGAAGAACATGAGGAAGAACAAGAGGAAGAACATGAGGAAGAACATGAGGAAGAACAAGAGGAAGAACAAGAGGAAGAACATGAGAAAGAACAAGAGGAAGAACAAGAGGAAGAACATGACAAATGACAAGAGGAAGAACATGAGGAAGAACATGAGGAAGAACAAGAGGAAGAACAAGAGGAAGAACAAGAGGAAGAACATGAGGAAGAACATGAGGAAGAACATGAGGAAGAACATGAGGAAGAACATGAGAAAGAACAAGAGGAAGAACAAGAGGAAGAACAAGAGGAAGAACATGAGAAAGAACAAGAGGAAGAACATGAGGAAGAACAAGAGGAAGAACATGAGAAAGAACAAGAGGAAGAACAAGAGGAAGAACAAGAGGAAGAACATGAGAAAGAACAAGAGGAAGAACATGAGAAAGAACAAGAGGAAGAACATGACAAATGACAAGAGGAAGAACATGAGAAAGAACAAGAGGAAGAACAAGAGGAAGAACATGAGGAAGAACAAGAGGAAGAACATGAGAAAGAACAAGAGGAAGAACATGAGAAAGAACAAGAGGAAGAACATGACAAATGACAAAAGGAAGAACATGAGAAAGAACAAGAGGAAGAACAAGAGGAAGAACATGAGGAAGAACAAGAGGAAGAACATGAGAAATAACAAGAGGAAGAACATGAGGAATAACAAGAGGAAGAACAAGAGGAAGAACAAGAGGAAGAACAAGAGGAAGAACAAGAGGAAGAACATGAGGAAGAACAAGAGGAAGAACAAGAGGAAGAACATGAGGAAGAACAAGAGAAAGAATAAGAGGAAGAACAAGAGGAAGAACAAGAGGAAGAACAAGAGGAAGAACATGAGAAATGGCCTTAGTAAACCTGAGGGCAGGGCTGAGTCAGCCTAAGGGTGGGGCCTAGTCAGCCTGAGGGCGGGGCTTCTTGGAGCGGCTTCTCAGATTGACAATAACTTTTAGAGGGAAGTTGAAATGTCTCGATTTTGAAAGAGCTCCAGATGAAAGCTCTGGAACTTTTCCTACTTTA
Organism: Rhinogobius similis; assembly: GCA_019453435.1. NCBI lineage: Eukaryota > Metazoa > Chordata > Actinopteri > Gobiiformes > Gobiidae > Rhinogobius > Rhinogobius similis. The sequence goes on from CM033629.1 coordinate 81,239, forward strand.
GACCATTGAAGTAGATGAAAGGGTACGTACTCTGAGGCTCGTCTGCAGCTTCACCTGAAACACAGAGTTAGCGTTAGCTCGTGTTTCCGTCGCACTCACTTCAAACACACGTGACTCACAGATGTTGGCAGCCCCTTGTGGTAGCGGCAGGTATGACCCAGCTCTCCACTCGCGTTTGGTGAAACCGGGACGACATCGATCACAGTCAGGACCTGAAGTGAAGTGATCGCAGTCACAGACCAGAGAAGAGTCCTGGAGCAGACACTGAGCGGCGTGAAGGTTACATCTGCACCTGAGGCAGACAAACAAACAAACAAACACATCAGGCCAGAGCGAACACTGAGAGGACTCACATCTGCACCTGACTGAGACAGGTTCACACATGATTCACAGAACATTGCCAGGTGCAGGTTAGAGTGTGGAAAACAAACAAACTCCAGTCGTCTTTGCCCCAAAACCCTGTCAGAGCCACAGGAGCTCAAAGACCGAACATGTGCGAGCGAGGGACATTCAGAGGCGTCGAGTTATTTAGCCTTTGACTAAAAACCACTTTTACACTTTTGCCAAACGCCAATAAGCCACATCGCATTTACGTTGAGCATTTGGTTTTTCAGACATAAGGAACTGTTTTACGACTCACTTTGTCTTGGCATCAAAATTAAAACATGGAGAATACGGAAGCTTTTTCTTTTAACACATAAAACATAAAAGACCAACAAAATAAAAGAAAGTAAAATTACAGCACATCCAGATGTTTGGATAAATTCCATTTAATCCAAAGTCTTTCAAACTGGAAAAGTTCCTTTTTCAAATTGAGTCCGAACGTAACCATTTCCTTTTGAACGTCCGTCCAGTCCTTGACTGTTGCTTCTGTTGGACTCGTCCATTTCTTTGTTGAGACCCACAGTTCACTCACAGGTATCCATTTACTGTTTCCATGGCAGCAGTTTGAAACCCAAATACATCGTTCTGAGCTTCACCGTCTGGAGCTTTGTTTATCTGAGTCCAAAACAGTCCAACCACAGAAGGTCCAGAGAAGCGTCGGGCCACACCAGAACTAACCTGGACGCTGTGCTCACTGCAGTTACTTTGTGGTTCCTCAGTAGTTTCTTAGTAATCACTCTTTGCAATAGTAGCGTACCATCCAAACAGAGCTCTTCGTTCTCAAAATGCTGGACTATTGTTAGTCCCAGAGTCTCTAAAAGCACAGTAGGAGGTCGAGCATTTAGCTCCCAAGCTCCTGTTATGGAACCAGCTCCTGTTCATGTAAAAGAGGCCGACACAGTCTCTACATTTAAGACCAGCTCAAAACGTTCCTCTTTGAAATAGTTTATGGTCAGGCCAGTTAGGAACAGAAATAAAAACCTACAGTTTTAGCTCCGCTGCCCTTGGAGCGACTCTGCTGGAGAAGTATGGAGCTGAACACTGTCCTCTGGTTCTTCTACTTTACCATCAACAATATTTAATGTTACTTCAACTGTAGTCTGTTCATTGCTGTTCACATGTTTCTCTCTCTGTTTCAGACACTGACCCCCCCCCATCTGTCTGGAGGATCGATCTCTACACTGGAGGATCTATGCTCCACCCCCCTGGACAGCTGGATTAGCCACACCTCGTCTGCCTGGACCAACTCCATCTACTTTAGATGAACTGCTCCTCGTCCTCCTGGAGGATCTCTCTACACTGGTGGACTGCTCCTCGTCCTCCTGGAGGATCTCTCTACACTGGTGGACTGCTCCTCGTCCTCCTGGAGGATCTCTCTACACTGGTGGACTGCTCCTCGTCCTCCTGGAGGATCTCTCTACACTGGTGGACTGCTCCTCGTCCTCCTGGAGGATCTCTCTACACTGGTGGACTGCTCCTCATCTCCTGCTGGAGGATCTCTCTACACTGGTGGACTGCTCCTCATCTCCTCCTGGAGGATCTCTCTACACTGGTGGACTGCTCCTCGTCCTCCTGGAGGATCTCTCTACACTGGTGGACTGCTCCTCGTCCTCCTGGAGGATCTCTCTACACTGGTGGACTGCTCCTCGTCCTCCTGGAGGATCTCTCTACACTGGTGGACTGCTCCTCGTCCTCCTGGAGGATCTCTCTACACTGGTGGACTGCTCCTCATCTCCTCCTGGAGGATCTCTCAACACTGGTGGACTGCTCCTCGTCCTCCTGGAGGATCTCTCTACACTGGTGGACTGCTCCTCGTCCTCCTGGAGGAACTCTTTAAAGCCACCTCCCTCTTGAGTGGTTCTGGTTCAGTCCAAGTGGATGTCAGTCCTAGTTCATCTGCAGCCTGTCCGTCCGTGGGAGTAGGATCTCTCCTTCACTGTGGTTCTCCTGAGGTTTCTACTTTGTCCCGTGGGGTTTTTTGTAGTTTTTCCTGAAGGAGGGTCAAAGGACAGGGGCATTCTGGGACAGTTATCTGAACTGCTTTGACCTGTGGCCCATCGAGGCAACTGTTGTTGTGATTTTGGGCATTAGAAAAATAAATTGATTTGAAATTGATTTGATCTTTAGTTCCTCAGTAGTTACCTGTGGTTCCTCAATAGTTACTCTGTAGTTCCTCTATAGTTCTTCATTAGTACCTCGGTAGTTACCCTGTGGTTCCTCAGCAGTCCCTCAGTAGTTCTCTGTAGTCCCTCGGTAGTTACCCTGTGGTTCCTCAGCAGTCCCTCAGTAGTTCTCTGTAGTCCCTCGGTAGTTACCCTGTGGTTCCTCAGCAGTCCCTCAGTAGTTCTCTGTAGTTCCTCTGTAGTTACCCTGTGGTTCCTCAGCAGTTCCTCAGTAGTCCCTCTGTAGTCCCTCTGTAGTTCTCTGTAGTTACCCTGTGGTTCCTCAGTAGTCCCTCTGTAGTTCCTCTGTAGTTACCCTGTGGTTCCTCAGTAGTCCCTCTGTAGTTCCTCTGTAGTTAGCCTGTGGTTCCTCAGCAGTCCCTCTGTAGTTCCTCTGTAGTTACCCTGTGGTTCCTCAGCAGTTCCTCAGTAGTCCCTCTGTAGTTAGCCTGTGGTTCCTTAGTAGTCCCTCAGTAGTTCCTCTGTAGTTACCCTGTGGTTCCTCAGTAGTCCCTCTGTAGTTCCTCTGTAGTTAGCCTGTGGTTCCTCAGCAGTCCCTCTGTAGTTCTCTGTAGTCCCTCTGTAGTTACCCTGTGGTTCCTCAGCAGTCCCTCTGTAGTTCTCTGTAGTCCCTCTGTAGTTACCCTGTGGTTCCTCAGTAGTCCCTCTGTAGTTACCCTGTGGTTCCTCAGTAGTCCCTCAGTAGTCCCTCTGTAGTTACCCTGTGGTTCCTCAGTAGTCCCTCAGTAGTCCCTCTGTAGTTACCCTGTGGTTCCTTAGTAGTCCCTCTGTAGTTCCTCTGTAGTTACCCTGTGGTTCCTCAGTAGTCCCTCAGTAGTCCCTCTGTAGTTAGCCTGTGGTTCCCCTCTAGTTCCTCATTAGTTCCTCTGTAGTTCCTCACCTGGCGGGCACCTGGACATTGCTGATGGCGTAGAAGTACTTGAGCAGGTTTTCCTTCTGGACGTAGGTTCCTCCGAGCGCTGGACGCAGTAGACGAAGCCTCAGGTCTGTAAAGCTGAAGAAGTCTCTGAGACCGGGACTCGAGTCCAGTCTGGTCCACACTGAGTCCATGTTTATAAGCTTTGGACCAGCCAAGACCGAGAGGCGGGACCGGACCTCAAAGACCACCTGCTTCTCCTCCTGAAGACCAGAAGAGAGACCAGGGTTAGATCACGTTAAACCAGACAGATCAGAGGGTTTAGACCAGGTTAGATCAGAGGGTTTAGACCAGGTGTAGACCAGACAGATCAGAGGGTTTAGACCAGGTTAGATCACAAGGTTTAGACCAGGGTTAGACCAGGGTTAGACCAGACAGATCAGAGGGTTTAGACCAGGTTAGATCAGAGGGTTTAGACCAGGTGTAGACCAGATTTAGACCTGGTTTAGACCAGGGTTAAACAAGGCATCTTTACTCTGACATATTTACTTTATGACTGTTACAGATGTTCATTAATAAGCACCCCCTCCATCAAATACATAAATAAATACAATTTACAAAAGGGTAAATGTGGTGTTCATGTTGTCACAGGTTCCTGTGACAACATGAACCTCCTGCAGGGGGTTCCTCCTTCAGGAGGTTCGGTTCCTCCTCCAGGGTGTTCCTCGGGAACAACACACAAAGTGAGGCCCTGCTCCCCGGCCACTGGGGCTCCTAGTGTCTCTCTTAGCATGTTTAGCCTGTCTCCTAGCATGTTAGTGTAACTCCTAGCATCTTTACCATGTCTTCTAGCATGTTTACAGTCTCCGAGCATGTTTGGCATGTCTCTTTAGCGTGTTTAGAGTGTGTCATAATGTGTTTAGTGTGTTTACAAATTTTGTTATCATGTTAGGGTATTAGCATGTTATGTATGTAGCGTGTTAGCACCTTGGCGCCGACCCACTGCGAGAACTCCTCGGTACAGATGACTCTGGTCAGGTTTGAAGGTGAAAGGTCAGACACCTTCTTTGGAAACATCCCAAAGGTTTCCAAACAGTCGTCGGCGTAAAACTGGTACGGCTGCCACGTCTGCCCTGGGACAGAAGAGAGAGGTATAACTGCCACATCTGCCCTGGGACAGAAGAGAGAGGTATAACTGCCACGTCTGCCCCGGGACAGAAGACAGAGGTATAACTGCCACATCTGCCCCGGGACAGAAGAAAGAGGTGTAACTGCCACGTCTGCCCCGGGACAGAAGAGAGAGGTGTAACTGCCATGTCCGCAGCACGGTAGCGCAGCGGTAAGTGCGCTTGCTTCACAGCAAGAAGGTCCTAGATTTGATTCCTAGGCGACCCAGGGCCTTTTTGTGTTCTCCCTGTGTCTGTGGAGGTGCTTCTCCTCCCACTACAAACATGTGACTGAGAGTGTGTTTGTGTGAGTGAATGAGGACGACAGATGAAAAGTAGCCATGGGTTCATTAATGCACTGTCCTAAAATATAATAGCTGCCCTGGGACAGAGGGGAGAGGTATGACTGCCACTTCTGCCCTGGGACCAGACCTAACCTTAACCCTTACCTCGGTCCAGGGACTTGTCCAGGTTCAGGTCTTACCTCAGTCCAGGTCCAGGTCTTACCTCGGTCCAGGGACTTGTCCAGGTCCAGGTCTTACCTCGGTCCAGGTCCAGGTCTTACCTCGGTCCAGGGACTTGTCCAGGTCCAGGTCTTACCTCGGTCCAGGTCCAGGTCTTACCTCGGTCCAGGTCCAGGTCTTACCTCGGTCCAGGTCCAGGTCTTACCTCGGTCCAGGTCCAGGGACTTGTCCAGGTCCAGGTCTTACCTCGGTCCAGGGACTTGTCCAGGACCAGAGCAGACGGTCGTCCGGACTCGAAGGTGATGATGATGTCATCGGTCGTCTCCAGAGTTTTGTTCCAGGACAGAGTGACGTTGGCCAATAGCGGCTCAGGAAAGCGTGACCATGTGACCGTCTGCCAATAGGTGACGAGTCCGCCCCTTTCTCGATCGCCCATCAGCTGAGGGGGGTGAGACAGGTCAGGGCTTGAGGCGTCGCATTCGTCACTGCACAAGTATGGATTGTCCTGAAAACACAGAGCCGGATCAGAACCGGATCTAACTCTACCCGAACTGGGTCTGAAAGGGGTCTGAACCAGATCTAGACCTGAACCGGAGTCACTGATCCTGACTTGAACCTAAACTGGTTTTAACCCAGATCTGCGCTTTAGACCCCAATGTAAAGTTTAAACCTCATGAGGACCCAGTTTAGAACTGGTTTAGACCTGGTTCAGACCTGGTTTAGACCTGCTTCAGACCTGGATTAGACCTGGTTCAGACCTGGTTTAGACCTGGTTTAAACCTAGTTTAGATCTGATTTAGTTCTGGTTTGGACCTGGTTCAGACCTGGTTTAGACCTGGTTTAGTCCTGGTTCAGGTTGGTCCTCATGATGAGATGAAAGCTCACACACTTTAACGTAAACTGAATACGGTAATCTGATTACTGTCACAGTTCAAGTAATCAGATTATTGTGTTCAGTGTCAGTAGCTCGCCCAGTGCATTGAGTCTCTGTGAGGAGACCATCTCTCCAGGACCTGTGTCTCTCCAGGACCTGTGTCTCCAGGACCTGTGTCTCCAGGACCTGTGTCTCCAGGACCTGTGCCTCTCCAGGACCTGTGTCTCCAGGATCTGTGTCTCCAGGACCTGTGCCTCTCCAGGACCTGTGTCTCTCCAGGACCTGTGCCTCTCCAGGACCTGTGTGTCTCCAGGACCTGTGTCTCCAGGACCTGTGCCTCTCCAGGACCTGTGCCTCTCCAGGACCTGTGCCTCTCCAGGACCTGTGCCTCTCCAGGACCTGTGCCTCTCCAGGACCTGTGCCTCTCCAGGACCTGTGCCTCTCCAGGACCTGTGCCTCTCCAGGACCTGTGTCTCCAGGACCTGTGCCTCTCCAGGACCTGTGCCTCTCCAGGACCTGTGCCTCTCCAGGACCTGTGCCTCTCCAGGACCTGTGCCTCTCCAGGACCTGTGCCTCTCCAGGACCTGTGCCTCTCCAGGACCTGTGCCTCTCCAGGACCTGTGCCTCTCCAGGATCTGTGTCTCCAGGACCTGTGTCTCCAGGACCTGTGTCTCCAGGATCTGTGTCTCCAGGACCTGTGCCTCTCCAGGACCTGTGCCTCTCCAGGACCTGTGCCTCTCCAGGACCTGTGTGTCCAGGACCTGTGCCTCTCCAGGACCTGTGCCTCTCCAGGACCTGTGCCTCTCCAGGACCTGTGCCTCTCCAGGACCTGTGCCTCTCCAGGACCTGTGTGTCCAGGACCTGTGTCTCTCCAGGACCTGTGCCTCTCCAGGACCTGTGCCTCTCCAGGACCTGTGCCTCTCCAGGACCTGTGCCTCTCCAGGACCTGTGCCTCTCCAGGACCTGTGCCTCTCCAGGACCTGTGCCTCTCCAGGACCTGTGCCTCTCCAGGATCTGTGTCTCCAGGACCTGTGTCTCCAGGACCTGTGTCTCCAGGACCTGTGTCTCCAGGATCTGTGTCTCCAGGACCTGTGCCTCTCCAGGACCTGTGCCTCTCCAGGACCTGTGCCTCTCCAGGACCTGTGCCTCTCCAGGACCTGTGCCTCTCCAGGACCTGTGCCTCTCCAGGACCTGTGCCTCTCCAGGACCTGTGCCTCTCTCCAGGACCTGTGTGTCCAGGACCTGTGTCTCTCCAGGACCTGTGTCTCTCCAGGACCTGTGCCTCTCCAGGACCTGTGTGTCCAGGACCTGTGTCTCTCCAGGACCTGTGCCTCTCCAGGACCTGTGCCTCTCCAGGACCTGTGCCTCTCCAGGACCTGTGCCTCTCCAGGACCTGTGCCTCTCCAGGACCTGTGTCTCCAGGACCTGTGTCTCCAGGATCTGTGTCTCCAGGACCTGTGCCTCTCCAGGACCTGTGCCTCTCCAGGACCTGTGTCTCCAGGACCTGTGCCTCTCCAGGACCTGTGTGTCCAGGACCTGTGCCTCTCCAGGACCTGTGCCTCTCCAGGACCTGTGCCTCTTGGTCCAGTCCTGGTTTAGTCTTGGTCCAGTCCAGGTTTAGTCCTGGTTTAGTCCTGGTCCAGTCCTGGTTTAGTCTTGGTCCAGTCCTGGTTTAGTCCTGGTCCTGTCCTGGTTTAGTCTTGGTCCAGTCCTGGTTTAGTCCTGGTCCAGTCCTGGTTTAGTCTTGGTCCAGTCCTGGTTTAGTCTTGGTCCACTACCAGGCTGCAGAACTTCTCTGGAGGGTCTCCACAGGTGATTCCTGCAGGTTCGACTCGGATCTTCATCAGGTCCTTCATGTCACGACTTGGAGGTTCACAAGGTCCAAACTGAGTCCAGGGTCCGGACTCAGAGGACCGGATCTGACTGCACCACGAGAACGGACCTGTAGCAACCACAATTAGACCTGAGTCAGACCAGGGTCAGACCAGGGTCAGACCTGAGTCAGACCAGAGTCAGACCAGAGTCAGACCGGAGTCAGACCTGAGTCAGACCTGAGTCAGACCAGGGTCAGACCAGGGTCAGACCTGAGTCAGACCTGAGTCAGACCAGAGTCAGACCAGAGTCAGACCGGAGTCAGACCAGAGTCAGACCAGGGTCAGACCGGAGTCAGACCTGAGTCAGACCTGAGTCAGACCAGAGTCAGACCAGGGTCAGACCAGGGTCAGACCAGGGTCAGACCTGAGTCAGACCAGGGTCAGACCAGGGTCAGACCGGAGTCAGACCAGAGTCAGACCAGAGTCAGACCAGGGTCAGACCAGAGTCAGACCGGGGTCAGACCGGGGTCAGACCGGAGTCAGACCAGAGTCAGACCAGAGTCAGACCAGGGTCAGACCGGAGTCAGACCGGGGTCAGACCGGGGTCAGACCGGAGTCAGACCGGGGTCAGACCGGGGTCAGACCGGAGTCAGACCGGAGTCAGACCGGAGTCAGACCGGAGTCAGACCAGAGTCAGACCAGAGTCAGACCAGAGTCAGACCAGAGTCAGACCAGAGTCAGACCAGAGTCAGACCAGAGTCAGACCAGAGTCAGACCAGAGTCAGACCAGAGTCAGACCGGAGTCAGACCGGAGTCAGACCGGAGTCAGACCAGAGTCAGACCGGAGTCAGACCGGAGTCAGACCAGAGTCAGACCAGAGTCAGACCAGAGTCAGACCAGAGTCAGACCAGAGTCAGACCAGAGTCAGACCGGAGTCAGACCGGAGTCAGACCGGAGTCAGACCAGAGTCAGACCTGAGTCAGACCGGAGTCAGACCGGAGTCAGACCGGAGTCAGACCAGAGTCAGACCAGGGTCAGACCAGAGTCAGACCGGAGTCAGACCGGAGTCAGACCGGAGTCAGACCAGAGTCAGACCTGAGTCAGACCGGAGTCAGACCGGAGTCAGACCAGAGTCAGACCAGAGTCAGACCAGAGTCAGACCAGAGTCAGACCTGAGTCAGACCTGAGTCAGACCTGAGTCAGACCTGAGTCAGACCTGAGTCAGACCAGAGTCAGACCAGAGTCAGACCAGAGTCAGACCTGAGTCAGACCTGAGTCAGACCAGAGTCAGACCTGAGTCAGACCTGAGTCAGACCGGAGTCAGACCGGAGTCAGACCTGAGTCAGACCTGAGTCAGACCGGAGTCAGACCAGGGTCAGACCAGAGTCAGACCTGAGTCAGACCAGAGTCAGACCAGAGTCAGACCAGAGTCAGACCAGAGTCAGACCTGAGTCAGACCTGAGTCAGACCAGAGTCAGACCTGAGTCAGACCAGAGTCAGACCAGAGTCAGACCAGAGTCAGACCTGAGTCAGACCGGAGTCAGACCTGAGTCAGACCGGAGTCAGACCGGAGTCAGACCGGAGTCAGACCGGAGTCAGACCGGAGTCAGACCAGAGTCAGACCTGAGTCAGACCAGAGTCAGACCAGGGTCAGACCAGAGTCAGACCAGAGTCAGACCAGAGTCAGACCTGAGTCAGACCTGAGTCAGACCTGAGTCAGACCAGAGTCAGACCAGGGTCAGACCAGGGTCAGACCAGGGTCAGACCTGAGTCAGACCAGGGTCAGACCAGGGTCAGACCGGAGTCAGACCGGAGTCAGACCAGGGTCAGACCGAGTCAGACCGGGTCAGACCGGGTCAGACCGAGTCAGACCGGGTCAGACCGGGTCAGACCGGGCCAGACCGGGTCAGACCGGGTCAGACTGTGTCAGACCGGGTCAGACCGGAGTCAGACCGGAGTCAGACCGGAGTCAGACCGGGGTCAGACCGGGGTCAGACCGGAGTCAGACCGGGGTCAGACCAGAGTCAGACCAGGGTCAGACCAGGGTCAGACCTGAGTCAGACCAGAGTCAGACCAGGGTCAGACCAGAGTCAGACCAGAGTCAGACCAGGGTCAGACCAGGGTCAGACCTGAGTCAGACCAGAGTCAGACCAGAGTCAGACCAGGGTCAGACCAGAGTCAGACCAGAGTCAGACCAGGGTCAGACCAGAGTCAGACCAGAGTCAGACCAGAGTCAGACCTGAGTCAGACCAGAGTCAGACCAGGGTCAGACCAGAGTCAGACCAGAGTCAGACCAGAGTCAGACCGGAGTCAGACCAGAGTCAGACCAGGGTCAGACCTGAGTCAGACCAGAGTCAGACCAGAGTCAGACCTGGGTTAGGTCTAACCCAGAGTAAAAAAGTAAGGACTTTTTCATATTATTGTAAATTTTCAAAGCTTTCTTGTTTTTATTTGAGACAAACTTCAATGACTTAAAATATTCAATAAAATAATTCAGAAAGGCATTGAAAACAGGTTTAGTCTCTTTCCACATGAATGTATAGAATGTACCCATCAAAAGAATCAGATTATTGACGTCCGACGTGTCCAGATTGTCCTTGAAATAAATAATATCCGTCTGTGTGAAACGGAGCACATTAAAGACGTTCAACAACATCCAGTTGTGAACATTGTCCCAGAAAACATGAAACAGCACAGAATAAGTGTTCAATAGTTTAATTCTCTGAAGAACAAAAAGTGAAATGTTCTGGATCAAAATGAAACCAAAATGTGTGAAATCACCCACAAGGTATAAGGTAAAATGTGTCTCTTTTATTTTGGGTGCAAGAGGAAATGATAAATAAACAACAAAAGCCTGTTTTTGAAGGAGTTGAAGCTCTTGTGATGGTCTTGAAGTTCAGGCCTGGGTCAAACATTTGTTGCACTTTTTATCCTGAATATGATTGTGGTAAATTGTTAAGGAAGGCACGTTTGTTGTAAAGGGAGTGTATTTTCTTCGTCTTCGTCTTCTTCCGTTTATCTTGGGCCGGGGGCCGCAGTCTAAGCAGGGACTCCCAGACTTCCCTCACCCCAGACATTTCCTCCAGCTCCTCTGGGGGGATCTGAGGCGTCCAGGACACAGACATAGTCCCTCCAGAGTGTCCAGGGTCCACCCCGGGGCCTCCTCCTGTGGGACATGAACACCTCCTGAGGCTCCAGGAGAGACGCTGAGCCTCAGCTGCTCCTCTGGATGTGGAGGAGCAGTGGCTCTACTCCGAGCTCCTCCTGTGCCTGAGCTCCTCTGTCTCTGAGGGAGCGCCCCCCAGAGGAGGAGCTCAGTCTGAGGGAGGCCCCGCCCCCCGGAGGAGGAGCTCATGTCGACGCTTGTGTCTGGACCTGGTCCTTTGGGTCATTAAAGCTCATGACCAGGTGAAGAGGAACGGGATCCATACAGGGCTGCACCTGTCACCACAACGGTCCCATACAGGGCTGCACCTGTCACCACAACGGTCCCATACAGGGCTGCACCTGTCACCACAACGGTCCCATACAGGGCTGCACCTGTCAGTCTCACACTCCATCCTTCCCTCTGAACAGGACCCTCAGACACTTGAACTCCTCCACTTGGGGAGGACTCTCCTGGAGGCAGAGGACCATGTCCTCGTGTTTGAGCTGATCCTCATCCCGGCCGCTTCAGCCTCGGCTCAAACGTCCCAGAGCTGCAGGTCCTGGTTAGAAGAAGCATCAGGACGACATCATCTGCAGCAGAGACGACCCTGTGGTCCCCAAACTGGACGCTCTCCAGGCCCTGACCTCTGACCCCGCCCTCCAGGCCCTGACCCCGCCCTCCAGGCCCTGACTGCGCCTAGAAATTCTGTCCATAAAAATTATGAACAGAACCAGTGACAGGGCAGCCCTGGCGGAGTCCAACATGAACAGGTCTGACTCACTGCAGCAGCTCCTGCTCCGGTCGTACAGGGACAGCCCTGAGCAAAGGGCCCCAGACCCTATACTCCCGTAGTGCCCCCACAGGGCGCCCCGGGGCACACGGTCAAATGCCTTCTCCAGATCCACAAACACATGTGACTGAGACAAACTGAACCCTGGAGCCCCCGATGGAGAGTCTGGAGCTGGTCCAGTCCACGACCAAAACCACAGGCTCCTCCTGAATTCAAGGTTCGACTATCGGTCACATTCTCCTCCAGTCCCTGGATCTTACCAGGGAGGAGTGTGATCCTCCACCGTCCGACCACATCCCCAGTCGAGGTCAACAGCTCTCCACCTGCACCGTAAACCGTGTTGGTGAAGCACTTCCTTCTCCTGAGGCCAAGGACGGTTTGCCAGAATTTCTTTGAGGCCGACCGATAGTCCTCCTCCATGGCCTCCCCGAACTCCTCCCAGTCCCGAGTTTTTGCCTCTGCGAGTGCACGGGCTGCAGTGCGCTTGGCCTGTGGGACCTGTCAGCTGCATCAGGAGAACCACAAGCCAACAAGGCTTGATGGACTCCTTCTTCAGCCTGACCATCCCTTACTTCCGGCGTCCACCACTGGGTTTGGGGATTACCGCCGCGACAGGCACCACAGACGACCACAGCTACGAGCCACCCATCGACACTGGAGGTGGAGAACATGGTCCACTCAATGTCCCCAGCCTCCCCCGCAATCTGGAGAAGTTCTCCCAGAGGTGTAAGTGTAAGACCTGCTGACAGGGGGCTCCAGACGTTCTCAGCAGACCCTCACAATATGCTTGGTACTCCCCTGCCAGGATCCAACTCACCACCAGGTGGTGATCGGTTGACAGCTCCGCCCCTCTCTTCACCCGAGTGTCCAAGACACGCGGCCAGAGGTCAGATGACACGACAACATTCGACAAGTCGATAATTGACCCATGGTCTAGGGTGTCCTGGTGCTACATGCACTGATGGACCTTGTGCTTGAACATGGTGTTAGTTATGGACAAGCTGGGACTAGCACAGAAGAAGAAGAAGAAGAAGAATGTTTATTTATAGAGCGCTTTTCCACCTAACAGGCACCCAAAGCGCAGAAGTCCAACTGAACACCACTCGGGTTCAGATCAGAGGGCCGTTCCTCCTGATTACCCCTCTCCAGGTGTCACTGTCCTCCATTAGAACAACGGACTCCCAGAAGGCCTGGTCTGGGCTACTGCGCGGCCCGTAGGCGACATAACAGTGACAGACCTGTCACCACCCGGAGGCGCAGGGATGCGACCCTCTCGTTCACCTGGTGAACTCCAACCCGTGGAGCTGAGCTGTGGGGCCCACACCGGCCTCTCCCCGCGGGACACGCCCGAGAAATGGAGCGTCCAGCCCCTCTGGAGGAGACGGGCCCCAGAGCCTGGGCCGTGCTGGAGGTGAGGCGACAATATCTAGTCGGTAGCGCTCAACCTCCCGCATGAGCTCAGGCTCCTCCCCCAGTGAGGTTAGGTGGATCCTCCTGCAGATGGTGGGTCCACAGGAGGACGGCCCCATGTCACTCCTTCGGGCTGTGCCCGGCCGGGCCCCGTGGGGAAAGGCCCGGCCACCAGACGCTCGCCCATCGAGCGCCCACCCCAGGCCTGGCTCCAGGGCGGGGCCCCGGTAACGCCGATCCAGGAGACGTGACTGGCCTTGATGTCTCAATTCATAAGGGGAACCGCTCTTGGTCTGATCTGTCACCAGGACCTGTTTGCCATGGGTGACCCTCCCAGGATCATTCGGGGGCTCAAACCCCTCCACCACATTAAGGTGGCGGTTCAAGGAGGGTATTTTGGATAATTCAAAGTAGGGTTAGATTTCCAAATCTTATCACAGCTTTTACATTTGTCCATAAAACATTCATGTGATAGAAATCCGTTTGTATCTGTCAAATCATATATAAAACAAAGTCCACAAGACTTATTTACCCTACCTTTTGGTTTTTGATTGAAAATGTGTCAGAATGTGCATTTGGACGGAGAGAGGACTCACTTATTTTCACGATTTCCAGAGACAAAGAAACTCAGGGAAAAGAGACATGAGTTTGTTTTGTTTGTTTGTCGAAGAAAGCATATTCAGAATTCTTTGACTTCCATCAAATTTAGTATTAGACTGGGAAAATACTGTGGTGGTTGGGGATTTCAACATTCACGTGAATGAAAATAATTGAAATAAATAAACCAACCCACAGTCACAGCACACTCTGGACCTGGACCTCTAACTTATGGAATAGAGATTAGTGACCTATATGTCTTCCCCACAAAGGACAGGGGCATTCTGGGACAGTTATCTGAACTGCTTTGACCTGTGGCCCATCGAGGCAACTGTTGTTGTGATTTTGGGCATTAGAAACATAAATGGATTTGATTTGATTGATTTGATATTCAATTATTATTCAATTCAATTATTATTATTACTACCTTCATAAACCGTGTGAGGAGGGTCAGGAGCAGGAGGGGGAAGGGCTTAGCGTGAGGAGAAAGAAGGGGGAGGGCCTTAGCGTGAGGGGTAGGAGGGGAGGGGCTTAGTGTGAGGAGCAGGAGGGGGAGGGGCGTAGCGTGAGGAGAAGGATTCCGAGCATCAAAAAGAAACCAAAACAGATTAAACATTTGAAAACGTTGTTTTTGGCAAATCAGCCATTTTAAGACAAAACATTGTGATATTTGTGCTTCATGCGACACAGGAGTGACATACAGGAGTGAAACGCAAGAGTGAAACGCAAGAGTGAGATACAGGAGTGAAACACAAGAGTGAAACACAAGAGTGAGATACAGGAGTGAAACACAAGAGTGAAACACAAGAGTGAGATACAGGACTGAAACACAGGAGAGAAACACAAGAGTGAAACACAAGAGTGAAACACAGGAGTGAGATACAGGAGTGAAACACAGGAGTGAAACACAAGAGTGAGATACAGGAGTGAAACACAAGAGTGAGATACAGGAGTGAAACACAAGAGTGAAACACAAGAGTGAAACACAGGAGTGAGATACAGGAGTGAAACACAAGAGTGAAACACAAGAGTGAGATACAGGAGTGAAACACAAGAGTGAGATACAAGAGTGAGTTACAGGAGTGAAACACAAGAGTGAAACACAGGAGTGAGATACAGGAGTGAAACACAAGAGTGAGATACAAGAGTGAGTTACAGGAGTGAAACACAGGAGTGAGATACAGGAGTGAAACACAGGAGTGAGATACAGGAGTGAAACGCAAGAGTGAAACACAAGAGTGAAACACAGGAGTGAGATACAGGAGTGAAACACAAGAGTGAAACACAAGAGTGAAACACAGGAGTGAAACACAGGAGTGAAACACAGGAGTGAAACACAGGAGTGAAACACAGGAGTGAGATACAGGAGTGAAACACAAGAGTGAAACACAAGAGTGAAACACAAGAGTGAAACACAGGAGTGAGATACAGGAGTGAAACACAAGAGTGAGATACAAGAGTGAGTTACAGGAGTGAAACACAGGAGTGAGATACAGGAGTGAAACACAGGAGTGAGATACAGGAGTGAAACGCAAGAGTGAAACACAAGAGTGAAACACAGGAGTGAAACACAGGAGTGAAACACAGGAGTGAAACACAGGAGTGAAACACAAGAGTGAAACACAGGAGTGAGATACAGGAGTGAAACACAAGAGTGAGATACAAGAGTGAGTTACAGGAGTGAAACACAGGAGTGAGATACAGGAGTGAAACACAGGAGTGAGATACAGGAGTGAAACGCAAGAGTGAAACACAAGAGTGAAACACAGGAGTGAAACACAGGAGTGAAACACAGGAGTGAAACACAAGAGTGAGATACAGGAGTGAAACGCAAGAGTGAAACACAAGAGTGAAACACAGGAGTGAGATACAGGAGTGAAACACAAGAGTGAAACACAAGAGTGAGATACAGGAGTGAAACGCAAGAGTGAAACACAGGAGAGAAACACAGGAGTGAGATACAGGAGTGAAACACAGGAGTGAAACACAAGAGTGAGATACAGGAGTGAAACACAAGAGTGAAACACAAGAGTGAAACACAGGAGTGAAACACAGGAGTGAGATACAGGAGTGAAACACAGGAGTGAAACACAAGAGTGAAACACAAGAGTGAAACACAAGAGTGAGATACAGGAGTGAAACACAAGAGTGAGATACAGGAGTTAAACACAGGAGTGAAACACAAGAGTGAAACACAGGAGTGAAACACAAGAGTGAAACACAAGAGTGAGATACAGGAGTGAAACACAGGAGTGAAACACAAGAGTGAGATACAGGAGTGAAACACAAGAGTGAAACACAAGAGTGAGATACAGGAGTGAAACACAGGAGTGAAACGCAAGAGTGAGATACAGGAGTGAGATACAGGAGTGAAACACAGGAGTGAAACACAGGAGTGAAACACAAGAGTGAGATACAGGAGTGAAACACAGGAGTGAGATACAGGAGTGAAACACAAGAGTGAAACACAGGAGTGAGATACAGGAGTGAAACACAGGAGTGAAACACAAGAGTGAAACACAAGAGTGAGATACAGGAGTGAAACACAGGAGTGAGATACAGGAGTGAAACACAGGAGTGAAACACAAGAGTGAGTTACAGGAGTGAAACACAGGAGTGAGATACAGGAGTGAAACACAGGAGTGAAACACAAGAGTGAGATACAGGAGTGAAACACAGGAGTGAGATACAGGAGTGAAACACAAGAGTGAGATACAGGACTGAGATACAGGAGTGAAACACAGGAGTGAGATACAGGAGTGAAACAGGAGTGAGATACAGGAGTGAAACACAAGAGTGAAACACAGGAGTGAAACACAAGAGTGAAACACAGGAGTGAAACACAAGAGTGAAACACAAGAGTGAGATACAGGAGTGAAACACAAGATTGAAGCACAAGAGTGAGATACAGGAGTGAAACACAAGAGTGAAACACAGGAGTGAAACACAAGAGTGAAACACAAGAGTGAAACACAGGAGTGAAACACAAGAGTGAAACACAAGAGTGAGATACAGGAGTGAAACACAATATTGAAGCACAAGAGTGAGATACAGGAGTGAAACACAAGAGTGAAACACAGGAGTGACATACAGGAGTGAAACACAAGAGTGAAACACAAGAGTGAAACACAAGAGTGAAACACAAGAGTGAAACACAAGAGTGAAACACAAGAGTGAAACACAAGAGTGAAACACAAGAGTGAAACACAGGAGTGAAACACAAGAGTGAGATACAGGAGTGAAACACAAGAGTGAGATACAGGAGTGAAACACAAGAGTGAGATACAGGAGTGAAACACAAGAGTGAAACACAAGAGTGAGATACAGGAGTGAAACACAAGATTGAAGCACAAGAGTGAGATACAGGAGTGAAACACAAGATTGAGATACAGGAGTGAAACACAAGAGTGAAACACAAGAGTAAGATACAGGAGTGAAACACAGGAGTGAGATAAAGGAGTGAGATACAGGAGTGAAACACAAGAGTGAAACACAAGAGTGAAACACAGGAGTGAAACACAAGAGTGAAACACAGGAGTGAAACACAAGAGTGAGATACAGGAGTGAAACACAGGAGTGAGATACAGGAGTGAAACACAAGAGTGAAACACAAGAGTGAGATACAGGAGTGAAACACAAGAGTGAAACACAAGAGTGAAACACAGGAGTGAAACACAAGAGTGAGATACAGGAGTGAAACACAAGAGTGAAACACAAGAGTGAAACACAAGAGTGAAACACAAGAGTGAGATACAGGAGTGAAACACAAGAGTGAGATACAGGAGTGAAACACAGGAGTGAAACACAAGAGTGAGATACAGGAGTGAAACACAGGAGTGAGATACAGGAGTGAAACACAAGAGTGAGATACAGGACTGAGATACAGGAGTGAAACACAGGAGTGAGATACAGGAGTGAAACAGGAGTGAGATACAGGAGTGAAACACAAGAGTGAAACACAGGAGTGAAACACAAGAGTGAAACACAGGAGTGAAACACAAGAGTGAAACACAAGAGTGAGATACAGGAGTGAAACACAAGATTGAAGCACAAGAGTGAGATACAGGAGTGAAACACAAGAGTGAAACACAGGAGTGAAACACAAGAGTGAAGCACAAGAGTGAAACACGGGAGTGAAACACAAGAGTGAAACACAAGAGTGAGATACAGGAGTGAAACACAAGATTGAAGCACAAGAGTGAGATACAGGAGTGAAACACAAGAGTGAAACACAGGAGTGAAACACAAGAGTGAAACACAAGAGTAAGAAACAGGAGTGAAACACAAGAGTGAAACACAAGAGTGAGATACAGGAGTGAAACACAATATTGAAGCACAAGAGTGAGATACAGGAGTGAAACACAAGAGTGAAACACAGGAGTGACATACAGGAGTGAAACACAAGAGTGAAACACAAGAGTGAAACACAAGAGTGAAACACAAGAGTGAAACACAAGAGTGAAACACAAGAGTGAAACACAAGAGTGAAACACAAGAGTGAAACACAGGAGTGAAACACAAGAGTGAGATACAGGAGTGAAACACAAGAGTGAGATACAGGAGTGAAACACAAAATTGAGATACAGGAGTGAAACACAAGAGTGAAACACAAGAGTGAGATACAGGAGTGAAACACAAGATTGAAGCACAAGAGTGAGATACAGGAGTGAAACACAAGATTGAGATACAGGAGTGAAACACAAGAGTGAAACACAAGAGTAAGATACAGGAGTGAAACACAGGAGTGAGATAAAGGAGTGAGATACAGGAGTGAAACACAAGAGTGAAACACAAGAGTGAAACACAGGAGTGAAACACAAGAGTGAAACACAGGAGTGAAACACAAGAGTGAGATACAGGAGTGAAACACAGGAGTGAGATACAGGAGTGAAACACAAGAGTGAAACACAAGAGTGAGATACAGGAGTGAAACACAAGAGTGAAACACAAGAGTGAAACACAGGAGTGAAACACAAGAGTGAGATACAGGAGTGAAACACAAGAGTGAAACACAAGAGTGAGATACAGGAGTGAAACACAGGAGTGAAACAGAGGAGTGAAACACAAGAGTGAAACACAAGAGTGAAACACAGGAGTGAAACACAAGAGTGAAACACAAGAGTGAAACACAGGAGTGAAACACAAGAGTGAAACACAGGAGTGAAACACAAGAGTGAGATACAGGAGTGAAACACAGGAGTGAAACAGAGGAGTGAAACAGAGGAGTGAAACACAAGAGTGAAACACAAGAGTGAAACACAGGAGTGAAACACAAGAGTGAGATACAGGAGTGAAACACAAGAGTGAGATACAGGAGTGAAACACAAGAAAGTTAAATGTTCAAGTTTGTTAAAGTTAAATGCTCAGTTTTTTATTAAAGTTAAATGTCCAGTTTTTATTCAAGTTAAATGTTCATGTTTGTTAAAGTTAAATGCTCGGGTTTATTAAAGTTAAATGTGTTTACCCAAACATGCTCAAATTACAGACCAGCGTTCTAGCAGAAGCTTCTGAGCATGTGCAGAGGGGACTCACCTGGGATTTGGGTGGAGACCTGAGAAAAGGGGAGGAGCCAGAGGAAGAGGGGCCAGTGCATTTTCACGTCATGGGCTGTGAGCCAATAGGAGCAAAGCAGAGTCACATGACCAGAGTCAATCTTCAAAAGATTTCTGAAAAACAAATGAAACAAACAGATCAGAACTTTAACATCAACGAGATCAAGAAAGTGAACCACAAAATCCAGCACGATATTTATCCAAAAAAAAACTCTACGATTAAAATGAACATTGATTACAGCAGTTTTTACAACAGTCGCCTGGAAAACATCGCCATCTTCTATCAACGCAACTAAAAACACAACCTCAACAATCCACTTCTTCATTCAAATAAAACACAGGATCATCTTCAGGAGAGGAACGTCCTTCTGTCAATGTGTGCACCAGATGAACTGTCCCTCCTGAGCCTGGAGGAACTCTCTGTGCACCAGATGAACTGTCCCTCCTGAGCCTGGAGGAACTCTCTGTGCACCAGATGAACTGTCCCTCCTGTGCCTGGAGGAACTCTCTCTACACCAGACGAACTGTTCTGTAGGAGAAGCATCTCTCCTTCATGAGCTTCTCCTCCAGGTTTACACTTTTTCCCACAGGGGGCGCTCTGGGACAGAAGGGGGCGCTCTGGGACAGAAGGGGGCGCTCTGGGACACACAGGGGGCGCTCTGGGACAGAAGGGGGCGCTCTGGGACAGAAGGGGGCGCCCTGGGACAGAAGGGGGCGCCCTGGGACACACAGGGGGCGCTCTGGGACAGAAGAGAGCTCTGGGACAGAAGAGCTCTGGGACAGAAGGGGCGCCCTGGGACAGAAGAGGCGCTCTGGGACACAAGGGCGCCCTGGGACACACAGGGGCGCTCTGGGACAGAAGGCGCCCTGGGACACACAGGGGCGCTCTGGGACAGAAGGCGCCCTGGGACACACAGGCGCTCTGGGACAGAAGGGGGCGCCCTGGGACAGAAGGCGCTCTGGGACAGAAGGGGCGCCCTGGGACAGAAAGAGCTCTGGGACACAAGGAGGCGCCCTGGGACAGAAGGCGCTCTGGGACAGAAGGGGCGCCCTGGGACAGAAGGAGCTCTGGGACAGAAGAGCTCTGGGACAGAAGGGGGCGCTCTGGGACAGAAGGGGGCGCTCTGGGACAGAAGGGGCGCTCTGGGACACAAGGGGCTCTGGGACAGAAGGGGGCTCTGGGACACAAGCTCTGGGACACAAGGGGCGCTCTGGGACACACAGGGGCGCTCTGGGACAGAAGGGCGCTCTGGGACAGAAGGGGGTGCTCTGGGACACACAGGGGGCGCTCTGGGACAGAAGGGGGCGCTCTGGGACAGAAGGGGGCGCTCTGGGACAGAAGGGGGCGCTCTGGGACAGAAGGGGGCGCTCTGGGACAGAAGGGGGCGCTCTGGGACAGAAGGGGGCGCTCTGGGACAGAAGGGGGCGCTCTGGGACACTTATCCATTTGATCAATTCTCGTGAACATTGTTCATTTAAACTGTTTTCTGTGACTCGTCCTGGACACTGTGGTTGTGATTTTGGGAGATACAATAATAAATGGACTTAAGTTGAACTTCCTCTTGTGCCTAAGGGTTAGGGTTAGGGTCAGGGTTAGGGTTAGGGTTAGGGTTAGGGGTTAGGGTTAGGGTTACAGGGTCAGGGTTAGGGGTTAGGGTTAGGGTTAGGGTTTGGGTTGGGGTTGGGGTCGGGGTCGGGGTCAGGGTCAGGGTTAGGGTTAGGGTTAGGGTTAGGGTTAGGGCGCCTGTGTTGCATGTTCTCCCTGTGCCTGTGAGGGAAAGGGTTAGGGTTAGGGTTAGGGTTAGGGGTTAGGGTTAGGGTTAGGGTTAGGGTTAGGGTTAGGGGTTAGGGTTAGGGTTAGGGTTAGGGGTTAGGGTTAGGGTTAGGGCGCCTGTGTTGCATGTTCTCCCTGTGCCTGTGAGGGAAAGGGTTAGGTTAGGGTTAGGGGTTAGGGTTAGGGTTAGGGTTAGGGTTAGGGGGTTAGGGTTAGGGGGTTAGGGTTAGGGTTAGGGTTAGGGCGCCTGTGTTGCATGTTCTCCCTGGAAGGGTTAGGGTTAGGGTTAGGGTTAGGGTTAGGGTTAGGGTTAGGGTTAGGGTTAGGGCGCCTGTGTTGCATGTTCTCCCTGTGCCTGTGAGGGAAAGGGTTAGGGTTAGGGTTAGGGTTAGGGGTTAGGGTTAGGGTTAGGGTTAGGGTCAGGGTTAGGGTTAGGGTTAGGGCGCCTGTGTTGCATGTTCTCCCTGTGCCTGTGAGGGAAAGCAAAATCGTGTCGAAACATTATCGTTTGTGTTTCTCTGTTGCTGCGCCCCCTGCGGGTCGCTGCGGGTCGCTGCGCCCCCTGCGGGTCGCTGCGCCCCCTGCGGGTCGCTGCGCCCCCTGCGGGTCGCTGTGGGTCGCTGCGCCCCCTGCGGGTCGCTGCGCCCCCTGCGGGTCGCTGCGCCCTCTGCAGGACACTGTTTCAGATTAGAGCAAAGATGTGGTTTACATTGAATGTAAAGGTACAAATGTTAAATTAAAAAAATATTTAAATTTGATAAAGTTTGAGACTAAACACCTGAAAAAGCAGAATGTGTCTCCTTTAAATCTCACCTTCAGTGTCTCCTCCTTCCATCGGACTTTAACCTTGTTACTCTCTCTTCATCCTTGTCTCCTTGTCTTGTCTCCTTGTCTTGTCTCCTTGCCTCCTTGTCTTGTCTCCTTGTCTCCTTGTCTTGTCTCCTCGTCTTGTCTCCTTGTCTTGTCTCCTTGTCTCCTTGTCTCCTTGTCTTGTCTCCTCGTCTTGTCTCCTTGCCTCCTTGTCTTGTCTCCTCGTCTTGTCTCCTCGTCTTGTCTCCTCGTCTTGTCTTTGTCTTGTCTCCTTGTCTCCTCGTCTTGTCTCCTTGCCTCCTCGTCTTGTCTCCTTGTCTTGTCTCCTTGTCTTGTCTCCTTGCCTCCTCGTCTTGCCTCCTCGTCTTGTCTCCTCGTCTTTCCTCCTCGTCTTGTCTCCTTGCCTCCTTGTCTTGTCTCCTTGTCTCCTTGTCTTGCCTCCTCGTCTTGTCTCCTCGTCTTTCCTCCTCGTCTTGTCTCCTCGTCTTGTCTCCTCGTCTTGTCTCCTTGTCTTGTCTCCTTGCCTCCTCGTCTTGTCTCCTCGCCTCCTTGTCTTGTCTCCTCGTCTTGTCTCCTCGACTTGTTTCCTCGTCTTGCCTCCTCGTCTTGTCTCCTCGTCTTGTCTCCTTGTCTCCTTGTCTTGTCTCCTCGTCTTGCCTCCTTGTCTTGTCTCCTCGTCTTGCCTCCTCGTCTTGTCTCCTCGTCTTGTCTCCTTGTCTCCTCGTCTTGTCTCCTTGTCTCCTCGTCTTGTCTCCTCGCCTCCTGGTTTTATTGAGTGTAAATAGTTTCCAAACCCGGTGTACAATCCTCTTGCTCTGGTTGCGTCGGTGACACTTCACTCCAGGTTTAATCTTAATCCTCTGTCCTTCTGTCGCTCTCACACCTCGCTCTCTGGCCTCATTTTTACTCTGGGCCTGATACAGAACCTTTAAAAGTGAGAATCAAAAGCCTTTTAAACTAACTCAAAGTAAAACATCATGTGATTCTTTGTAGAAACTGGATTAATCTGAGAATGTGACACAGAGCGCCCCCTGCAGTTGGTTTGGTGTAAAAGCAGAGCTGCTTTAAACACATTAACACACATTATGACACACACTTAGCATTGTATATGATTTTAAAGTTTTACTGGACAAATCCTCACAGAAATGTTAAGCTCACAATAGTTTTTACTTTTATCACAGAAATATAACACACTTTAACACTAATAATATTTTTGTGAAGAAGTTCAGGCTACAAAATGTTTTTTTCCTTCTTTTGAAACAGAGAAGCAAACCACCAAACCTCTACTCTGGAAATTCAAAAAGTCTAAAGATTCTCACCATAAAGATGTCAGTTGATGTCAGTTAATTTTTAAAAATGTTTTATTGGAATTCTAACATTCTGATGACGTTGTTTGAAAGGGTTTACTTAAACGATATCATTTTTATTCTTTTTTATGACGTCATTCCTCGCGTGTCCAGAATGTTTTATTTTATTTATGTTCGTTATTAAAGATGAATAACTTTAATAAAATCAGAGAAAGAACGAATCCATTTACTGTGACAAACCAAACTCTCATCTTTTTGTGCCGAATTCACGCGACACTCAACGTCACTTCCGCCGTGCACCGGAAGAGAAGTCCGCTGGAGGAAGATGGCGGATGCCGTGAACGTTGGCGTGAATCTAGACGCGTTTAATCACGCGATCAGCGGCGTCCACGCGCTCCGCTCCAGCGTCACGCGCGTGTTCGAGTCTCTGCGGGACGGACTCAAGCACCGGGACTCGATCGAGACCCGCGAGAAGCAGTTTGTGCAGGAGTTTCAGGAGCATCTGCAGGCGGTCAACCGGGACCTGAAGTAAGAGCCTAAACACACAACACACATCAAACACACAACACAGAGACACACACAACACACAGAGACACACAACACATACACAGAGACACACACACACAGGCGGTCAACCGGGACCTGAAGTAAGAGCCTAAACACACAACACACACACATCAAACACACAACACAGAGACACACAGCACAGAGACACACAACACACACACATCAAACACACACAGAGACACACATACACACAGGCGGTCAACCGGGACCTGAAGTAAGAGCCGCCGGGGCCCCTGACCCTAAACACACAACACAGAGACAGACAAACACAACACACAGAGACACACACAGACACACACACAACACAGACACACACACAACACAGACACAAATATTTGTCCAATGAAATGATTTGAGCTTCATTTGACTTTTATTGGATCCTGACTTTGTCCAATCGGATTTGGACAGGAAGGATTCCAGTAGGACAGTGGTTCTCAAACTTTTTCTGTCGTGACCCCAAAAATAACAATAGTTCACATTCGCGACCCCCGAACACAAAGAATAGTCGACACACAAAGTAATAAATTAGCCTTAAATCTAATGTTTGATTTTATTTTGAGACTTTGATTGGCCACAAACAGGACTCTACATTTACCATTTGAAGGGGCTAAGCCTTGTTTAACTATGAACCGATTGTATACATATCCTCCCATCATCTGGGGGCCCCAGAAATCCTTTTGCGACCCCCTTTGGGGTCCCGACCCCTAGTTTGAGAACCACTGCAGTAGGACACGCTCAAATCTTTTTGACTTGGGAACCCAGTGGTGGCGATAAATATCATAAATCATGATTTCAATTTGATCATGATCCGTGGAAATAAGAGCCCTGGTCCAGACTCCGGTCCAGGATCCAGGCTCCGGTCCAGACTCCGGTCCAGGATCCAGGCTCCGGTCCAGACTCCGGTCCAGGCTCCGGTCCAGGCTCCGGTCCAGGATCCAGGCTCCGGTCCAGACTCCGGTCCAGGCTCCGGTCCAGACTCCGGTCCAGGCTCCGGTCCAGACTCCGGTCCAGGATCCAGGCTCTGGTCCAGACTCCGGTCCAGACTCCGGTCCAGGATCCAGGCTCCGGTCCAGACTCCGGTCCAGGCTCCGGTCCAGACTCCGGTCCAGGCTCCGGTCCAGACTCCGGTCCAGGATCCAGGCTCCGGTCCAGACTCCGGTCCAGGCTCCGGTCCAGACTCCGGTCCAGGCTCCAGTCCAGACTCCGGTCCAGACTCCGGTCCAGGCTCCAGTCCGAGCCCTGGTCCAGACTCCGGTCCGAGCCCCGGTCCAGACTCCAGTCCGAGCTCCGGTCCATGCTCCGGTCCAGACTCCGGTCCAGACTCCAGTCCGAGCCCTGGTCCAGGCTCCGGTCCAGGCTCCGGTCCAGGCTCCGGTCCAGACTCCAGTCTAGACTCCAGTCCGAGCCCTGGTCCAGGCTCCGGTCCAGGCTCCGGTCCAGACTCCGGTCCAGAATCCGGTCCAGACTCCAGTCCAGACTCCGGTCCGAGCCCTGGTCCAGACTCCGGTCCAGGCTCCGGTCCAGACTCCGGTCCAGACTCCAGTCCGAGCCCTGGTCCAGACTCCGGTCCAGACTCCAGTCCAGGCTCCGGTCCAGACTCCGGTCCAGGCTCCGGTCCAGACTCCGGTCCAGGCTCCGGTCCAGGCTCCGGTCCAGACTCCAGTCCAGACTCCGGTCCAGACTCCGGTCCAGACTCCAGTCCAGGCTCCGGTCCAGACTCCGGTCCAGACTCCAGTCCAGGCTCTGGTCCAGACTCCGGTCCAGACTCCAGTCCAGGCTCTGGTCCAGACTCCGGTCCGAGCCCTGGTCCAGACTCCGGTCCAGGAGGGAGGAGGAGGAGGAGGGAGAGGGGGAGGAGGGAGAGGAGGAGGGAGGGGGAGGAGGAGGAGGGGGAGGGAGAGGAGGAGGAGGAGGAGAGGGAGGGAGGAGGAGAGGAGGAGGGGGAGGGAGAGGGGGAGGGAGAGGAGGAGGGAGAGGGGGAGGGAGAGGGGGAGGAGGAGGAGGAGAGGGAGGGAGGAGGAGGAGTAACAGTACGAGGTTTAAAAATGTTTAGTGAATTTGGATCCAATATGGCCGCCGTCCGGGGCTGACGGCGTTGCCGTGGTTACATGTCTTGCGTCTCTCGTCTCTTCTTTCATGATTCTACGTCACATGCTCTCTTCTCTTCCTGTGATTGGCCCTAATTACAATAATAACGTTCAGTTTTTGTGTCACGTTTTTCTTTTCTTTGTTGGAGCCAAATCGTGATAAAAATACAACATGAACAGATCTTTTCTTTCTCACTTAACGATGAAACTATGACCCAATGAGAACAAACTCTTTACTTCTGTCTCTGCTGTGATTGGTCAGTGAGCTGGAGCGCCTCAGCGGATTGGTCGGCCGGCCCTCAGAGTCCCACCCCCTTCACAACAGCGGACTTTTGAGTCTGGATCCGGTCCAAGACAAGACCCCCCTGTACTCTCAGCTCCTGCAGGCCTA
This sequence comes from Rhinogobius similis, assembly GCA_019453435.1. Lineage (NCBI taxonomy): Eukaryota > Metazoa > Chordata > Actinopteri > Gobiiformes > Gobiidae > Rhinogobius > Rhinogobius similis. Next base: position 107,413 of record CM033629.1, read on the forward strand.
CAAGTGGTCCAACAAGGTACGGGACTAAACCAGGACTAAACCGGGCCTACAAGTGGTCCAACAAGGTACGGGACTAAACCAGGACTAAACCAGGCCTACAAGTGGTCCAACAAGGTACGGGACTAAACCAGGACTAAACCAGGACTAAACCAGGCCTACAAGTGGTCCAACAAGGTACGGGACTAAACCAGGACTAAACCGGGCCTACAAGTGGTCCAACAAGGTACGGGACTAAACCAGGACTAAACCAGGCCTACAAGTGGTCCAACAAGGTACGGGACTAAACCAGGACTAAACCAGGACTAAACCAGGACTAAACCAGGCCTACAAGTGGTCCAACAAGGTACGGGACTAAACCAGGACTAAACCAGGCCTACAAGTGGTCCAACAAGGTACGGGACTAAACCAGGACTAAACCAGGACTAAACCAGGACTAAACCAGGACTAAACCAGGACTAAACCAGGACTAAACCAGGACTAAACCAGGACTAAACCAGGACTAAACCAGGCCTACAAGTGGTCCAACAAGGTACGGGACTAAACCAGGACTAAACCAGGACTAAACCAGGACTAAACCAGGACTAAACCAGGACTAAACCAGGACTAAACCAGGACTAAACCAGGACTAAACCAGGACTAAACCAGGCCTACAAGTGGTCCAACAAGGTACGGGACTAAACCAGGACTAAACCAGGACTAAACCAGCCCTACAAGTGGTCCAACAAGGTACGGGACTAAACCAGGACTAAACCAGGACTAAACCAGGCCTACAAGTGGTCCAATAAGGTACGGGACTAAACCAGGACTAACCCAGGACTAAACCGGGGCTAAACGGGTCTAACCCAGTGTCTCTCTCAGCTCCAGTTTCACGCAGGTTTGGCCTCCAGTTTGCTGAATCAACAGTCACTCAAACGCTCGGCCAATCAGATGGGAGCATCGGCCAAGAGGCGGCCCAAAGTCCAGCCCTCCACTCTAGTCCTGCCCCCACAGTGAGTACCGGGTCTGATTCCGGTCTGAACCCGGTCTAAACCTGGACTAAACCCGGTCTTCTGTGTGTGTTTCAGATATGTGGATGATGTGATCTCCAGAATCGGGCGAATGTTCCCAGATCTGTCCATTGAACTGTTCCGACCCAACGGCACGTCTGCGGTTCTGCTGGTAACCTTCTCCCCTGGTTCTTTTTGGTTCTCCCCTGGTTCTTTTTGGTTCTCCCCTGGTTCTTTTTGGTTCTCCCCTGGTTCTTTTTGGTTCTCTCCTGGTTCTTTTTGGTTCTCCCCTGGTTCTTTTTGGTTCTCCCCTGGTTCTTTTTGGTTCTCTCCTGGTTCTTTTTGGTTCTCTCCTGGTTCTTTTTGGTTCTCTCCTGGTTCTTTTTGGTTCTCCCCTGGTTCTTTTTGGTTCTCTCCTGGTTCTTTTTGGTTCTCTCCTGGTTCTTTTTCTCTCCTGGTTCTTTTTCTCTCCTGGTTCTTTTTGGTTCTCTCCTGGTTCTTTTTGGTTCTCTCCTGGTTCTTTTTGGTTCTCCCCTGGTTCTTTTTGGTTCTCCCCTGGTTCTTTTTGGTTCTCCCCTGGTTCTTTTTGGTTCTCCCCTGGTTCTTTTTGGTTCTCCCCTGGTTCTTTTTGGTTCTCCCCTGGTTCTTTTTGGTTCTCCCCTGGTTCTTTTTGGTTCTCTCCTGGTTCTTTTTGGTTCTCTCCTGGTTCTTTTTGGTCCTCTCCTGGTTCTGCAATATAAAATGCAATAAGACGAAACGGAGCTTTATAAAAATAAGCTAAAATATGTCTTCGGTGACAGGAGCGGCTCAGGGCCTCACATCATTTTTTTATGCAATATCTGTTTTAGATTTATTTAACTTTAAAAAATTCAGAAGTCTTGTCTTTTACTTCCTGAGGGCTTGGTTTGGTGCAGTCTGTGGTTGGTTTTAAAAACAGGTAAACTTCACTTCATCTGCAAAACAGTGAAAAGAAATGGGCCTAAAATGGACCCCTGTGGAACTCCACAGTGAAGTTGTGCCACGTCTGAACTATGGGAGTCAAACTGAACTGAACAAACTGTTCAAGATATGACCTGAACCATTTCAGGGCCACATCTTTGACGCCACATAAAACTCAAGACGGAAAATCTAACTTTGATCCACAGAATCAAACGCGGCTGTCAAATCTGAACCAATTAAACCGTGGAGGAACCAGAGTCAAGATCATTTCAAACTCTTAAAAGTGCAGTTTCAGTTTTGCAACGTATTTAAACCCAGACTGTGCTCATGTCACTGCCGTCTGTGCCTCGAGTTTGGACTTGGATTGGACCAAGAACCTTCTGTTATGCTGCTCCCACAGACTGGAACGCTCTCCAGTCTGAGCTGAGGTGGTGTGTCACTGTAAGCAAAGAGTAAAAAGTCTGTGTTCAGGTGTGTGTGTTTGTGTTTGTGTGTTCAGGTGAGTGTGTTTGTGTGTTCAGGTGAGTGTGTGTTTGTGTTTGTGTGTTCAGGTGAGTGTGTGTTCAGGTGAGTGTGTTTGTGTGTTCAGGTGAGTGTGTGTTTGTGTTTGTGTGTTCAGGTGAGTGTGTTTGTGTGTTCAGGTGAGTGTGTGTTTGTGTTTGTGTGTTCAGGTGAGTGTGTGTTCAGGTGAGTGTGTTTGTGTGTTCAGGTGAGTGTGTGTTTGTGTTTGTGTGTTCAGGTGAGTGTGTGTTCAGGTGAGTGTGTTTGTGTGTTCAGGTGAGTGTGTGTTTGTGTTTGTGTGTTCAGGTGAGTGTGTGTTCAGGTGAGTGTGTTTGTGTGTTCAGGTGTGTGTGTTTGTGTGTTCAGGTGTTTGTGTGTTCAGGTGTGTGTTCAGGTGAGTGTTTGTGTGTTCAGGTGTGTGTTTGTGTGTTCAGGTTTGTGTGTTCAGGTGTGTGTGTTTGTGTGTTCAGGTGTGTTTGTGTGTTCATGTTTGTGTGTTCAGGTGTGTGTGTTCAGGTGTGTGTGTTCAGGTGTGTGTGTTTGTGTGTTCAGGTGTGTGTGTTTGTGTGTTCAGGTGTGTGTGTTCAGGTGTGTGTGTTTGTGTGTTCAGGTGTGTGTGTTTGTGTGTTCAGGTGAGTGTTCAGGTGTGTGTTCATGTTTGTGTGTTCAGGTGTGTGTGTTTGTGTGTTCAGGTGTTTGTGTATTCAGGTGTGTGTGTTTGTGTGTTCAGGTGTGTGTGTTTGTGTGTTCAGGTGTTTGTGTGTGTTTGTGTGTTCAGGTGTGTGTTTGTGTGTTCAGGTGTGTGTGTGTGTGTTCAGGTGTGTGTGTGTGTGTTCAGGTGTGTGTGTTTGTGTGTTCAGGTGTGTGTTTGTGTGTTCAGGTGTGTGTGTGTGTGTGTTCAGGTGTGTGTGTTTGTGTGTTCAGGTGTGTGTGTTTGTGTGTTCAGGTGTGTGTTCATGTTTGTGTGTTCAGGTGTGTGTGTTTGTGTGTTCAGGTGAGTGTGTTTGTGTGTTCAGGTGTGTGTTCATGTTTGTGTGTTCAGGTGAGTGTGTTTGTGTGTTCAGGTGTTTGTGTGTTCAGGTGTGTGTTTGTGTGTTCAGGTGTTTGTGTGTTCAGGTGTGTGTTTGTGTGTTCAGGTGTGTGTTTGTGTGTTCAGGTGTTTGTGTGTTCAGGTGTGTGTTTGTGTGTTCAGGTGTTTGTGTGTTCAGGTGTGTGTTTGTGTGTTCAGGTGTGTGTTTGTGTGTTCAGGTGTGTGTTTGTGTGTTCAGGTGTGTGTTTGTGTGTTCAGGTGTGTGTTTGTGTGTTCAGGTGTGTGTGTGTTCAGGTGTGTGTGTTGGTGTGTTCAGGTGTGTGTGTGTGTGTTCAGGTGTGTGTGTGTTCAGGTGTGTGTGTTGGTGTGTTCAGGTGTGTGTGTGTGTGTTCAGGTGTGTGTGTGTTCAGGTGTGTGTGTTTGTGTGTTCAGGTGTGTGTTTGTGTGTTCAGGTGTGTGTTTGTGTGTTCAGGTGTGTGTGTGTTCAGGTGTGTGTGTTTGTGTGTTCAGGTGTGTGTTTGTGTGTTCAGGTGTGTGTGTGTTTGTGTGTTCAGGTGTGTGTTTGTGTGTTCAGGTGTGTGTGTGTTCAGGTGTGTGTGTTGGTGTGTTCAGGTGTGTGTGTGTGTGTTCAGGTGTGTGTGTGTTCAGGTGTGTGTGTTTGTGTGTTCAGGTGTGTGTTTGTGTTTTCAGGTGTGTGTTTGTGTGTTCAGGTGTGTGTTCATGTTTGTGTGTTCAGGTGTGTGTGTGTTCAGGTGTGTGTTCATGTTTGTGTGTTCAGGTGTTCATGTTTGTGTGTTCAGGTGAGTCTGGGGAAGGTGTTGAAGGCCGTGGTGGTGATGCGTTCACTTTTCATCGACAGAACCATCGTCAGAGGCTTCAACGAGAACCACTACAGTCAGGACGGAAAGGTATGTGTGTGTGTGTGTGTGTGTGTGTGTGTGTGTGTGTTGTGTACATGTGTGTGTGTACAGTGTGTGTGTGTGTGTGTGTTGTGTGTGTGTCTAACCGTGGGCCGGTCCAGTCCTTCTTCTTCATAAAAGCCTCGACATGAACCGGTTTCTGTTTCAGTTGGACCTTTGGACCAAGTCTCAGTACCAGGTTTTCCAGAAGGTACGACTAGCCCCGCCCCTCTCTCTGTTCAGCCCCGCCCCTCTCCTCTTATTGGCTCTGTGTGTGATTGACAGGTGACAGACCACGCGACCACAGCTCTGCTTCATTATCAGCTGCCTCAGATGCCCGACGTCGTGGTGCGATCCTTCATGGTGAGTCCTGGTTTAGACCCGGGATAGACCCGGCTTAGGTCCAAACTGGACCTGTTTCCCTCTGGTTTCAGACCTGTTTCCCTTTGGTTCCAGACCTGTTTCAGACCTGTTTCAGACCTGTTTCCCTTTGGTTTCAGACCTGTTTCAGACCTGTTTCAGACCCGTTTCAGACCTGTTTCAGACCCGTTTCCCTCTGGTTTCAGACCTGTTTCAGACCTGTTTCCCTCTGGTTTCAGACCTGTTTCCCTCTGGTTTCAGACCTGTTTCAGACCTGTTTCCCTCTGGTTTCAGACCTGTTTCAGACCTGTTTCAGACCTGTTTCCCTCTGGTTTCAGACCTGTTTCCCTCTGGTTTCAGACCTGTTTCAGACCTGTTTCCCTCTGGTTTCAGACCTGTTTCAGACCTGTTTCCCTCTGGTTTCAGACCTGTTTCAGACCTGTTTCTCTCTGGTTTCAGACCTGTTTCCCTCTGGTTTCAGACCTGTTTCAGACCTGTTTCAGACCTGTTTCCCTCTGGTTTCAGACCTGTTTCCCTCTGGTTTCAGACCTGTTTCAGACCTGTTTCCCTCTGGTTTCAGACTTGTTTCAGACCTGTTTCCCTCTGGTTTCAGACCTGTTTCAGACCTGTTTCAGACCTGTTTCCGACCTGTTTCAGACCTGTTTCAGACCTGTTTCTCTCTTGTTTCAGACCTGTTTCTCTCTGGTTTCAGACCTGTTTCCCTCTGGTTTCAGACCTGTTTCAGACCTGTTTCAGACCTGTTTCCCTCTGGTTTCAGACCTGTTTCCCTCTGGTTTCAGACCTGTTTCAGACCTGTTTCAGACCTGTTTCCCTCTGGTTTCAGACCTGTTTCCCTCTGGTTTCAGACCTGTTTCAGACCTGTTTCCCTCTGGTTTCAGACCTGTTTCAGACCTGTTTCCCTCTGGTTTCAGACCTGTTTCAGACCTGTTTCAGACCTGTTTCCCTCTGGTTTCAGACCTGTTTCCCTCTGGTTTCAGACCTGTTTCAGACCTGTTTCCCTCTGGTTTCAGACCTGTTTCCCTCTGGTTTCAGACCTGTTTCAGACCTGTTTCCCTCTGGTTTCAGACCTGTTTGAGACCTGTTTCCCTCTGGTTTCAGACCTGTTTCAGACCTGTTTCCCTCTGGTTTCAGACCTGTTACAGACCTGTTTCCCTCTGGTTTCAGACCTGTTTCAGACCTGTTACAGACCTGTTTCCCTCTGGTTTCAGACCTGTTTCAGACCTGTTTCCCTCTGGTTTCAGACCTGTTACAGACCTGTTTCCCTCTGGTTTCAGACCTGTTTCAGACCTGTTTCCCTCTGGTTTCAGACCTGTTCCAGACCTGTTTCAGACCTGTTTCCCTCTGGTTTCAGACCTGTTTCCCTCTGGTTTCAGACCTGTTTCCCTCTGGTTTCAGACCTGTTTCCCTCTGGTTTCAGACCTGTTTCCCTCTGGTTTCAGACCTGTTTCCCTCTGGTTTCAGACCTGTTTCCCTCTGGTTTCAGACCTGTTTCAGACCTGTTTCAGACCTGTTTCAGACCTGTTTCAGACCTGTTTCAGACCTGTTTCCCTCTGGTTTCAGACCTGTTTCAGACCTGTTTCAGACCTGTTTCCCTCTGGTTTCAGACCTGTTTCAGACCTGTTTCTCTCTGGTTTCAGACCTGTTTCCCTCTGGTTTCAGACCTGTTTCCCTCTGGTTTCAGACCTGTTTCAGACCTGTTTCCCTCTGGTTTCAGACCTGTTTCAGACCTGTTTCAGACCTGTTTCCCTCTGGTTTCAGACCTGTTTCAGACCTGTTTCCCTCTGGTTTCAGACCTGTTTCAGACCTGTTTCTCTCTGGTTTCAGACCTGTTTCCCTCTGGTTTCAGACCTGTTTCCCTCTGGTTTCAGACCTGTTTCAGACCTGTTTCCCTCTGGTTTCAGACCTGTTTCCCTCTGGTTTCAGACCTGTTTCAGACCTGTTTCAGACCTGTTTCCCTCTGGTTTCAGAACTGTTTCAGACCTGTTTCCCTCTGGTTTCAGACCTGTTACAGACCTGTTTCCCTCTGGTTTCAGACCTGTTTCAGACCTGTTTCCCTCTGGTTTCAGACCTGTTTCAGACCTGTTTCTCTCTGGTTTCAGACCTGTTTCCCTCTGGTTTCAGACCTGTTTCAGACCTGTTTCCCTCTGGTTTCAGACCTGTTTCAGACCTGTTTCCCTCTGGTTTCAGACCTGTTTCAGACCTGTTTCCCTCTGGTTTCAGACCTGTTTCAGACCTGTTTCCCTCTGGTTTCAGACCTGTTTCAGACCTGTTTCTCTCTGGTTTCAGAACTGTTTCCCTCTGGTTTCAGACCTGTTTCCCTCTGGTTTCAGACCTGTTTCAGACCTGTTTCAGACCTGTTTCAGACCTGTTTCCCTCTGGTTTCAGACCTGTTTCCCTCTGGTTTCAGACCTGTTTCAGACCTGTTTCAGACCTGTTTCCCTCTGGTTTCAGACCTGTTTCCCTCTGGTTTCAGACCTGTTTCAGACCTGTTTCCCTCTGGTTTCAGACTTGTTTCAGACCTGTTTCCCTCTGGTTTCAGACCTGTTTCCCTCTGGTTTCAGACCTGTTTCCCTCTGGTTTCAGACCTGTTTCCCTCTGGTTTCAGACATGTTTCAGACCTGTTTCAGGCCTGTTTCCCTCTGGTTTCAGACCTGTTTCCCTCTGGTTTCAGACCTGTTTCCCTCTGGTTTCAGACCTGTTTCAGACCTGTTTCAGACCTGTTTCCCTCTGGTTTCAGACCTGTTTCAGACCTGTTTCTCTCTGGTTTCAGACCTGTTTCCCTCTGGTTTCAGACCTGTTTCCCTCTGGTTTCAGACCTGTTTCCCTCTGGTTTCAGACCTGTTTCCCTGTTACCCTCTGGTTTCAGACCTGTTACAGACCTGTTTCCCTCTGGTTTCAGACCTGTTTCAGACCTGTTTCAGACCTGTTTCCCTCTGGTTTCAGACCTGTTTCCCTCTGGTTTCAGACCTGTTTCAGACCTGTTTCAGACCTGTTTCCCTCTGGTTTCAGACCTGTTTCCCTCTGGTTTCAGACCTGTTTCAGACCTGTTTCCCTCTGGTTTCAGACTTGTTTCAGACCTGTTTCCCTCTGGTTTCAGACCTGTTTCCCTCTGGTTTCAGACCTGTTTCCCTCTGGTTTCAGACATGTTTCAGACCTGTTTCAGGCCTGTTTCCCTCTGGTTTCAGACCTGTTTCCCTCTGGTTTCAGACCTGTTTCAGACCTGTTTCAGACCTGTTTCCGACCTGTTTCTCTCTGGTTTCAGACCTGTTTCTCTCTGGTTTCAGACCTGTTTCCCTCTGCTTTCAGACCTGTTTCAGACCTGTTTCCCTCTGGTTTCAGACCTGTTTGAGACCTGTTTCCCTCTGGTTTCAGACCTGTTTCAGACCTGTTTCCCTCTGGTTTCAGACCTGTTACAGACCTGTTTCCCTCTGGTTTCAGACCTGTTTCAGACCTGTTACAGACCTGTTTCCCTCTGGTTTCAGACCTGTTTCAGACCTGTTTCAGACCTGTTTCAGACCTGTTTCCCTCTGGTTTCAGACCTGTTTCAGACCTGTTTCCCTCTGGTTTCAGACCTGTTACAGACCTGTTTCCCTCTGGTTTCAGACCTGTTTCAGACCTGTTTCCCTCTGGTTTCAGACCTGTTTCAGACCAGATTCAGACCTGTTTCACACTGGTTACAGACCTGTTTCACACCTGTTCAGACCTGTTTCCCTCTGGTTTCAGACCTGTTTCCTCTGGTTTCAGACCTGTTTCCCTCTGGTTTCAGACCTGTTTCCCTCTGGTTTCAGACCTGTTACAGACCTGTTTCCCTCTGGTTTCAGACCTGTTTCCCTCCTGGTTTCAGACCTGTTTCCAGACCTGTTTCCCTCTGGTTTCAGACCTGTTTCCCTCTCTGGTTTCAGACCTGTTTTCCCTCTGGTTTCAGACCTGTTTCCAGACCTGTTTCCCTGGTTTCAGACCTGTTTCCCTCTGGTTTCAGACCTGTTTCCCCTGTTTCAGACCTGTTTCCCTCTGGTTTCAGACCTGTTTCCCTCTGGTTTCAGACCTGTTTCACACGGTTTCATACCTGTTTCAGACCTGGTTTCAGACCTGTTTCCCTCTGGTTTCAGACCTGTTTCAGACCTGTTTCAGACCTGTTTCCCTCTGGTTTCAGACCTGTTTCAGACCTGTTTCTCTCTGGTTTCAGACCTGTTTCAGACCTGTTTCAGACCTGTTTCCCTCTGGTTTCAGACCTGTTTCCCTCTGGTTTCAGACCTGTTTCCCTCTGGTTTCAGACCTGTTTCCCTCTGGTTTCAGACCTGTTTCAGACCTGTTTCCCTCTGGTTTCAGACCTGTTTCAGACCTGTTTCAGACCTGTTTCCCTCTGGTTTCAGACCTGTTTCAGACCTGTTTCAGACCTGTTTCCCTCTGGTTTCAGACCTGTTTCAGACCTGTTTCAGACCTGTTTCCCTCTGGTTTCAGACCTGTTTCCCTCTGGTTTCAGACCTGTTTCAGACCTGTTTCAGACCTGTTTCCCTCTGGTTTCAGACCTGTTTCAGACCTGTTTCAGACCTGTTTCAGACCTGTTTCAGACCTGTTTCCCTCTGGTTTCAGACCTGTTTCAGACCTGTTTCCCTCTGGTTTCAGACCTGTTTCAGACCTGTTTCAGACCTGTTTCCCTCTGGTTTCAGACCTGTTTCCCTCTGGTTTCAGACCTGTTTCCCTCAGGTTTCAGACCTGTTTCCCTCTGGTTTCAGACCTGTTTCCCTCTGGTTTTCAGACCTGTTTCAGACTCTGGTTTCAGACCTGGTTTCAGACCTGTTTCAGACCTGTTTCTGGTTTCAGACCTTTTTCAGACCTGTTTCAGTCTGGTTTCAGACCTGTTTCCCTCTGGTTTCAGACCTGTTTCAGACCTGTTTCCCTCTGGTTTCAGACCTGTTTCAGACCTGTTTCAGACCTGTTTCACTCTGGTTTCAGACCTGTTTCACTCTGGTTTCAGACCTGTTTCCCTCTGGTTTCAGACCTGTTTCAGACCTGTTTCCCTCTGGTTTCAGACCTGTTTCCCTCTGGTTTCAGACCTGTTTCAGACCTGTTTCCCTCTGGTTTCAGACCTGTTTCAGACCTGTTTCAGACAGGTTTCAGACCTGTTTCAGACCTGTTTCAGACCTGTTTCAGACCTGTTTCCCTCTGGTTTCAGACCTGTTTCCCTCTGGTTTCAGACCTGTTTCAGACCTGTTTCCCTCTGGTTTCAGACCTGTTTCCCTCTGGTTTCAGACCTGTTTCAGACCTGTTTCAGACCTGTTTCCCTCTGGTTTCAGACCTGTTTCAGACCTGTTTCAGACCTGTTTCCCTCTGGTTTCAGACCTGTTTCAGACCTGTTTCTCTCTGGTTTCAGACCTGTTTCCCTCTGGTTTCAGACCTGTTTCAGACCTGTTTCAGACCTGTTTCAGACCTGTTTCAGACCTGGTTTCCCTCTGGTTTCAGACCTGTTTCCCTCTGGTTTCAGACCTGTTTCCCTCTGGTTTCAGACCTGTTTCCCTCTGGTTTCAGACCTGTTTCAGACCTGTTTCAGACCTGTTTCCCTCTGGTTTCAGACCTGTTTCAGACCTGTTTCAGACCTGTTTCCCTCTGGTTTCAGACCTGTTTCAGACCTGTTTCTCTCTGGTTTCAGACCTGTTTCCCTCTGGTTTCAGACCTGTTTCAGACCTGTTTCCCTCTGGTTTCAGACCTGTTTCCCTCTGGTTTCAGACCTGTTTCCCTCTGGTTTCAGACCTGTTTCAGACCTGTTTCAGACCTGTTTCCCTCTGGTTTCAGACCTGTTTCCCTCTGGTTTCAGACCTGTTTCAGACCTGTTTCAGACCTGTTTCCCTCTGGTTTCAGACCTGTTTCAGACCTGTTTCCCTCTGGTTTCAGACCTGTTTCAGACCTGTTTCAGACCTGTTTCAGACCTGTTTCCCTCTGGTTTCAGACCTGTTTCCCTCTGGTTTCAGACCTGTTTCCCTCTGGTTTTCAGATGGTTTACAGACCTGTTTCCCTCTGGTTTCAGACCTGTTTCAGACCTGTTTCAGACCTGTTTCCCTCTGGTTTCAGACCTGTTTCCCTCTGGTTTCAGACCTGTTTGAGACCTGTTTCCCTCTGGTTTCAGACCTGTTTCAGACCTGTTTCCCTCTGGTTTCAGACCTGTTTCAGACCTGTTTCCCTCTGGTTTCAGACCTGTTTCCCTCTGGTTTCAGACCTGTTTCAGACCTGTTTCCCTCTGGTTTCAGACAGACCTGTTTCCCTCTGGTTTCAGACCTGTTTCAGACCTGTTTCAGACCTGTTTCCCTCTGGTTTCAGACCTGTTTCAGACCTGTTTCAGACCTGTTTCCCTCTGGTTTCAGACCTGTTTCAGACCTGTTTCCCTCTGGTTTCAGACCTGTTTCAGACCTGTTTCAGACCTGTTTCCCTCTGGTTTCAGACCTGTTTCCCTCTGGTTTCAGACCTGTTTCCCTCTGTTTCCAGACCTGTTTCCCTCTGGTTTCAGACCTGTTTCCAGACCTGTTTCAGACCTGTTTCCCTCTGGTTTCCAGACTTGTTTCAGTCTGGTTTCAGACCTGTTTCAGACCTGTTTCCCTCTGGTTTCAGACCTGTTTCAGACCTGTTTCAGACCTGTTTCAGACCTGTTTCCCTCTGGTTTCAGACCTGTTTCAGACCTGTTTCAGACCTGTTTCCCTCTGGTTTCAGACCTTCTTCAGACCTGTTTCCCTCTGGTTTCAGACCTGTTTCAGACCTGTTTCAGACCTGTTTCCCTCTGGTTTCAGACCTGTTTCAGACCGGTTTCAGACCTGTTTCCCTCTGGTTTCAGACCTGTTTCAGACCTGTTTCAGACCTGTTTCCCTCTGGTTTCAGACCTGTTTTCCTCTGGTTTCAGACCTGTTTCAGACCTGTTTCAGACCTGTTTCCCTCTGGTTTCAGACCTGTTTCAGACCTGTTTCCCTCTGGTTTCAGACCTGTTACAGACCTGTTTCCCTCTGGTTTCAGACCTGTTTCAGACCTGTTTCAGACCTGTTTCAGACCTGTTTCCCTCTGGTTTCAGACCTGTTTCCCTCTGGTTTCAGACCTGTTTCCCTCTGGTTTCAGACCTGTTTCAGACCTGTTTCCCTCTGGTTTCAGACCTGTTTCAGACCTGTTTCCCTCTGGTTTCAGACCTGTTTCAGACCTGTTTCAGACCTGTTTCTCTCTGGTTTCAGACCTGTTTCACACAGGTTTCAGACATGTTTCAGACCTGTTTCCCACAGGTTTCAGACCTGTTTCAGACCTGTTTCCCTCTGGTTTCAGACCTGTTTCAGACCTGTTTCAGACCTGTTTCAGACCTGTTTCCCTCTGGTTTCAGACCTGTTACAGACCTGTTTCCCTCTGGTTTCAGACCTGTTTCAGACCTGTTTCCCTCTGGTTTCAGACCTGTTTCCCTCTGGTTTCAGACCTGTTTCAGACCTGTTTCAGACCTGTTTCCCTCTGGTTTCAGACCTGTTTCAGACCTGTTTCAGACCTGTTTCCCTCTGGTTTCAGACCTGTTTCCCTCTGGTTTCAGACCTGTTTCCCTCTGGTTTCCAGACCTGTTTCAGACCTCTGGTTTCAGACCTGTTTCCCTCTGGTTTCAGACCTGTTTCAGACCTGTTTCAGACCTGTTTCCCTCTGGTTTCAGACCTGTTTCAGACCTGTTTCAGACCTGTTTCAGACCTGTTTCAGAACCTGTTTCAGACCTGTTTCAGACCTCTGGTTTCAGACCTGTTTCCGTCTGGTTTTCAGACCTGTTTCCCTCTGGTTTCAGACCTGTTTCCCTCTGGTTTCAGACCTGTTTCCCTCTGGTTTCAGACCTGTTTCCCTCTGGTTTCAGACCTGTTTCAGACCTGTTTCCCTCTGGTTTCAGACCTGTTTCCCTCTGGTTTCAGACCTGTTTCAGACCTGTTTCAGACCTGTTTCAGACCTGTTTCAGACCTGTTTCCCTCTGGTTTCAGACCTGTTTCCCTCTGGTTTCAGACCTGTTTCCCTCTGGTTTCAGACCTGTTTCAGACCTGTTTCCCTCTGGTTTCAGACCTGTTTCCCTCTGGTTTCAGACCTGTTTCAGACCTGTTTCCCTCTGGTTTCAGACCTGTTTCAGACCTGTTTCCCTCTGGTTTCAGACCTGTTTCAGACCTGTTTCTCTGGTTTCAGACCTGTTTCAGACCTGGTTTCAGACCTG
>CM033629.1:120448-125448 GCA_019453435.1 Rhinogobius similis
AGGCACCAGAGACGACCACAGCTACGAGCCGCCCATCGACACTGGAGGTGGAGAACATGGTCCACTCAGACTCCATGTCTCCAGCCTCCCCCGGGATCTGGAGAAGCTCCTGGAGGTGAGTGTGAGACCTGCAGACAGAGGGCTCCAGACGTTCTCAGCAGACCCTCAGGACACACTTGGACCTGAAGAGTCTGTCCTTCCTCCTCCAGAGGATCCAACTCACCACCAGGTGGTGCTCTACAGCTCCGCCCCTCTCTTCACCCGAGTGTCCAAGGCACACGGCTGAAGGTCAGACACGACAACAAAGTGGATCATGGACCTCCGCCCTGTGTCCTGGGGCCACTGATGGACCTTGTGCTTGAACATGGTGTTTGTTCTGGACAAACTGTGACTGACACAGAAGTCCAACTGAACACAGAAGTCCAACTGAACACCACTCGGGTTCAGATCAGGGGGCCGTTCCTCCCGATTACCCCTCTCCAGGTGTCACTGTCGTTGCCCTCGTGGGCGTTGAAGTCCCCCAGTAGAACAACGGAGGCCCCGGGCGGTGCACTGTCCAGTAGCCCCCCCGGGCCTCCAAGAAGGTCTGGTCTGCACCGCTGTTCGGCCCGTAGGCGACACAACAGTGAGAGACCTGTCCTCCACCCAAAGGCGAGGGACGCGACCCTCTCTTCACCGGGGTAAACTCCAACACATGACGGCTGAGCTGTGGGGCCCTGAGCCCACACCAGCCTCTCCCCGCGAGCAACGCTAGAGAAATGGAGCGTCCAGCCCCTCTGGAGGAGACGGGTTCAGAGCCCAGGCTGTGCTGGAGGTGAGGCCGACTATATCTAGTCGATAGAGCTCGACCTCCAGCATGAGCTCAGGCGGGCGACGTAACTGGCCTTGGTCTATTACTCGTCATAAGAGGCTTCTGAACCGCTCTTGGTCCGACCCGTCACCAGGACCTGTTTGCCATGGGTGACCCACCAGGGGCATGAAGCCCCCGACAACAGAGCTCCAGGATCATTCGGGGACTCAAACCCCTCCACCACGTTAAGGGGGCGGTTCCTGTTTGTCCTAATCTTTTTCTGCATTTATTTCCTTTTGCAAAGACTGTACGCCGCGTTTGAAACTCTTTATGTCATGAATTTGATCAGGTCAGATGATCATGACCCGGAAATATCCAGGACTTATGGTCATAATAAGAGTCAAACAAACCCAGGGCCCTGTGCTGTATCTGTGTCACAGACGGAGAACAGAAGGACAGTTAGACTGTCCACCCTGAGGGATGTCCCTGTGAGAAGATCAGGTCCAGTCCCACTAATCTGACACCTGCTGTGCTTAATGTCAGATCCAAATCTTGATTTTATGTTTTTAACTGAAACATGGATCGACACAATCACAGGACGTGCAGCTCTAACAGAAACAGCTTCAGTCGACTTCAAGCTCGACTCTGAAACACGACTCAGAGCTGGAGGTGCAGTTTGTCCAGATCCAGTCGTTCCCCACAGGTTCTTTGGGGCTGTTTTCATCCTTTGTGTCTTTAATCTGGAGCTAAAACACACTGGAGCCTCAGACCAGGTTTTACTGACGATTCTCTGAGACGTTTCAGTCGTTTCACTTTAATGGTTTGTCATTACAGGAGATTTCAATGTTCATGTGGATAATGTTTGTGACAGAAACACTAAAGAGCCTGACGCTGTCCTTAAACCTTTGGTCTTACTGAGCATAGCCCCGCCCACAGCAGAGGGGCCACACCCACAGCAGAGGGGCCCCGCCCACAGCAGAGGGGCCCCGCCCACAGCAGAGGGGCCCCGCCCACAGCAGAGGGGCCCCGCCCACAGCAGAGGGGCCCCGCCCACAGCAGAGGGGCCCCTCCCACAGCAGAGGGGCCCCGCCCACAGCAGAGTAGCCCCGCCCACAGCAGAGTAGCCCCGCCCACAGCAGAGGGGCCACACCCACAGCAGAGGGGCCTCGCCCACAGCAGAGGGGCCCCACCCACAGCAGAGTAGCCCCTCCCACAGCAGAGGGCGCACTGCTACAATGCTACAAAGGGGGTTGATGTTTCAGATGTTGTGGTCGATGTTGCTCCGATCATTTCTGTCTCTTTGACCTTTGACCTTCTGTTCTTCTGCTCCTAAATGACACCAGTGACTCTTTGTGGAAATGATAAACTTTGAAAATCCTTCATGTTCAAATGTTGACGACTTTTTAAATTCTGTTACATCTAATATCTTGAATGTTCTGGACACCATTGCTCCTGTGAAGGTTAAAAATAAGCAGAAGGCGCCCCCTGGAGGAATAATGAGACAGTCAGGGCACAGAAAAGGGAGTGGCTCAGGGCTGAGAGGAAATGGTGCGAGTCAAAGCTCCAGATTCATAAAGAGATTTATAGAGAAAAGTTGTCCCTGTACAACCTCATTTTATGTAAAACAAGGGAGGGATTTTTTCATGAAATAATTAGAAATTGCAGTAACGACTCACGTGTTCTGTTTGCAACAGTAAACAGACTAACAAACCTGTTAGAACTAATGTCCACAGCTCAGTGCAATGAGGTTATTCTTTAACGACAAGGTTCAGGGCATTAAAAATGCCATAAATTCCACAGAACAAATAATAACCTTAAAACCACCGACACATTTAGAGCTGACTCACTTTGCACCTGTCACTGACAGGGCTGTCCCTGACATCGTCACAGTGTGAGGTCCTGCCGCCTCCATGTGTTACACCAGAGTCTAAAGTCTGTGGTGAGCAGTTTGTTAGCACCACTCACTCACAGTTAACATGTCGCTTCAATCTGGAACATTCAAGGGCCTTAAACTGAAACATGAGGGGCCCGTCTCAAATCTGACATTTTAGGTAAAGTCCTTGAGAAGGTTGTTTACAGCTCACTGACTTCATCTGAATAAACGACTCGTGTGATGTTTCAGGTTTTAGAGCTCATCACAGCACTGACACTGCTCTGAGCTGCTTTTGACACTCACAGAGACCAGAGGACTGGGAGGGCATCAGTGGCACCGCCCTAAAGGGGTGGAGTCCTATCTGGAAGACAGAAGGTACTTTGTCTCTGTCTTTGTCTCGGCCTCCTGCTGGTTCCTCTGCTGTGACAATGTTTAAATCCCGTTCTGTTTTGTTCTTTTAGCCGTGCAAACAACTGAAGGATTTTATCTACACACTTCTCTTTTAAGTATTTTTAGGCTGTTTTGTCATTTTCATTTTATTCTGGTATGTAAAGCACTTTGAATTGCCTCGTCTACAAATAAACTTGCCTTGCATTGCGTCTCATATTTTGGGCCCTGAGATAAACAGGAAACAGCTGATGCTGGTGCTAGCTTTGTTTTGCTAAGGGCTCAACATATCGTTAGCATCAGTGGAAATACGGCGCTTTGTCACAAGATCAAGTCAGAGTTTGTGAGAAATGATTCTGTTCTGTATCTCCTTTGTGCTGCTCTGTTCTTTCTCTCTGGTCCAATCATCTGGACCTAAAGTGGCCCACTTTGGGCCTCAAACGGGCCGCACCACACACTGTTGTCAAGGAAACCACCCTTTACGTCTCACCTTCCTTCGGCTCCTGGCACTCAGACTGAGGCCCCGCAGTCTGAAGGGGCTCCTGCAGGGGGCGGGGCTCCTGCGGGGGGCGGGGCTCCTGCAGGGGGCGGGGCTCCTGCGGGGGGCGGGGCTCCTGCGGGGGGCGGGGCTCCTGCGGGGGGCGTGGTGATGCTCATGTGATTGGAGGCGGACGCTGTGATTGGACACAGACATGGATTCGCCCTGAAACACACACATTACACACACATTACACACACATTACACACACATTACACACACATTACACACACATTACACACACATTACACACACATTACACACACATTACACACACATTACACACACATTACACACACATTACACACACATTACAGACCCTTCAGTGTGAACAGAACAGATCGGGCGCCGCCACTCAGGCGACTCGGGCGACTCGGGCGACTCGGGCGACTCTGGCGACTCAGGCGACTCGGGCGACTCAGGCGACTCGGGCGACTCAGGCGACTCGGGCGACTCAGGCGACTCGGGCGACTCAGGCGACTCGGGCGACTCTGGCGACTCGGGCGACTCAGGCGACTCGGGCGACTCAGGCGACTCTGGCGACTCGGGCGACTCGGGCGACTCTGGCGACTCTGGCGACTCGGGCGACTCGGGCGACTCAGGCGACTCAGGCGACTCTGGCGACTCGGGCGACTCGGGCGACTCGGGCGACTCGGGCGACTCTGGCGACTCTGGCGACTTCAGGCGGCTTCGGACCACGAGGAGACAGCGAGAGATGAGGAGACAGCTGAGAGAGCGAGGAGACAGCCGAGAGACTGCCGTGGAGACGAGGAGACAGCCGAGGAGACAGCCGAGGAGACAGCCGAGGAGACGAGGAGACAGCCGAGGAGACGAGGAGACAGCCGAGGAGACGAGGAGACAGCCGAGGAGACGAGGAGACCAGGAGACAGCCGAGGAGACCAGGAGACAGCCGAGGAGACGAGGAGACCAGGAGACAGCCGAGGAGACCAGGAGACAGCCGAGGAGACGAGGAGACAGCCGAGGAGACGAGGAGACCAGGAGACAGCCGAGGAGACGAGGAGACAGCCGAGGAGACGAGGAGACCAGGAGACAGCCGAGGAGACGAGGAGACAGCCGAGGAGACGAGGAGACCAGGAGACAGCCGAGGAGACGAGGAGACAGCCGAGGAGACGAGGAGACCAGGAGACAGCCGAGGAGACGAGGAGACAGCCGAGGAGACGAGGAGACCAGGAGACAGCCGAGGAGACGAGGAGACAGCCGAGGAGACAGCCAAGGAGACGAGGACAAACTGTTCCTCGTCTTTTCCTTCTCTTCAAACTCAGTCTAAACTCAGTCTTTGCACTGGAGGCTCATGGACTGAACCAGGACTGAACCAGGACTGAACCAGGACTAAACCAGGACTGAACCAGGACTAAACCAGGACTGAACCAGGACTAAACCAGGACTAAACC
>CM033629.1:127948-211110 GCA_019453435.1 Rhinogobius similis
CACGCACAGGTAGCCCTGCCCCTCTGGGCTGCAGTTAGCTTGGCCTTAGCATTAGCCACAGTTTTCCCGTAAAGCTCCGTACTGGGCATTATTACTAAAATAGTTTTGGTTTCAGCGTTGGACCCCGAGCTGCGGCGCAGACTGAGCTTGCCCAGTAACCCCGCCCCTCTGGACACGCCCAGCTCCAGGATCACGGTGAGGTCACATGACGGACATTCACATGGAACAAACGCACGAGTCGCACACGTCAAGAAAGAACCAGAGAACTAGGGTCAAAAGATGCTCAACTTCCACCAAAAACTGATTTCTTTTATCTTTAAACATCCAGCTGTGGGCGGGGCCACTCTGCTGTGGGCGGGGCCACTCTGCTGTGGGCGGGGCTACTCTGCTGTGGGCGGGGCCCCTCTGCTGTGGGCGGGGCTATGCTGAGTAAGACCAAAGGTTTAAGGACAGCGTCAGGCTCTTTAGTGTTTCTGTCACAAACATTATCCACATGAACATTGAAATCTCCTGTAATGACAAACCATTAAAGTGAAACGACTGAAACGTCTCAGAGAATCGTCAGTAAAACCTGGTCTGAGGCTCCAGTGTGTTTTAGCTCCAGATTAAAGACACAAAGGATGAAAACAGCCCCAAAGAACCTGTGGGGAACGACTGGATCTGGACAAACTGCACCTCCAGCTCTGAGTCGTGTTTCAGAGTCGAGCTTGAAGTCGACTGAAGCTGTTTCTGTTAGAGCTGCACGTCCTGTGATTGTGTCGATCCATGTTTCAGTTAAAAACATAAAATCAAGATTTGGATCTGACATTAAGCACAGCAGGTGTCAGATTAGTGGGACTGGACCTGATCTTCTCACAGGGACATCCCTCAGGGTGGACAGTCTAACTGTCCTTCTGTTCTCCGTCTGTGACACAGATACAGCACAGGGCCCTGGGTTTGTTTGACTCTTATTATGACCATAAGTCCTGACAAAGCTGAGACCCACTGCATCCTCGCGCTGGGAGAGAACAGTTCTGGGGGGAGGCGGGGGAGGGAGAGTAGGGGGGAGTTTGGGAGATAAACTGGGCTGGGGGGAGGTGTTCATCATTGTTGACACCAGACCTTCAAGATGGAGGTGAAGGCCTCTGGGTGAAGGTGGAGATGAGGAGGAGAAGGAGGATTGAGTGGAGCAGATGTTACGGGAGGGACCCAGGACTGGTCTGAGGGCAGGGGCGATGACAGGGGTGCACCTGGGCCTGTCACAGACAGGTCCAAGGCCTTTGATGAGGACCCCGGAGGAGGGGGAATGGATGTGAAGCTTGGTTGGTGGTGATTGTGGAGGTGTCTGTGGAGGGAGGTGGACCGGCTGGTGTCCTGGAGCATCAACAGCAAACTGGAGCTCCACAGAAGACAGTGGAGATGATCGTGGACTTCAGGAAAGTCTCAGCCCCCCTGCCCCCCCTCGCCCTGACAGACTCTCCCATCACCACCGTGGACTCTTTCCTCCTCCTCTGCACCTCCTTCACTCAGGACCTCAAGTGGAGCCGACCATCAGCTCCATCATCAAGAAGAACCAGCAGAGGATGGACAGAGGAAAAGACGAGCTGCAGCAGATGATGGAGCAGTTCTGCACGGCCATCATCGAGTCCATCCTCACCTCCTCCATCACCTCCTCCATCAGCGTGTGGTCCATCCTCACCTCCTCCATCACCGTGTGGTCCATCCTCACCTCCTCCATCACCGTGTGGTCCATCCTCACCTCCTCCATCACCGTGTGGTCCATCCTCACCTCCTCCATCACCTCCTCCATCAGCGTGTGGTCCATCCTCACCTCCTCCATCAGCGTGTGGTCCATCCTCACCTCCTCCATCACCGTGTGGTCCATCCTCACCTCCTCCATCACCGTGTGGTCCATCCTCACCTCCTCCATCACCTCCTCCATCACCGTGTGGTCCATCCTCACCTCCTCCATCACCGTGTGGTCCATCCTCACCTCCTCCATCACCTCCTCCATCACCGTGTGGTCCATCCTCACCTCCTCCATCACCTCCTCCATCACCGTGTGGTCCATCCTCACCTCCTCCATCACCGTGTGCTCCATCCTCACCTCCTCCATCACCTCCTCCATCACCTCCTCCATCACCGTGTGGTCCATCCTCACCTCCTCCATCACCTCCTCCATCACCTCCTCCATCACCGTGTGGTCCATCCTCACCTCCTCCATCACCTCCTCCATGCCAGGGACAAACAGTAGATAAACAAATTTGCTGATATTGAATTTTGATCAGTGACAACGGCAATAAACCGATTCTGATTCTGGAGGTGTCTGTGGAGGTGTCTGTGGAGGTGGAGGTGTTTGTGGAGGTGTTTGTGGAGGTGTTTGTGGAGGTGTTTGTGGAGGTGTTTGTGGAGGTGGAGGTGTTTGTGGAGGTGTTTGTGGAGGTGTTTGTGGAGGTGTTTGTGGAGGTGTCTGTGGAGGTGTCTGTGGAGGTGTCTGTGGAGGTGTCTGTGGAGGTGGAGGTGTCTGTGGAGGTGTCTGTGGAGGTGTCTGTGGAGGTGTTTGTGGAGGTGTCTGTGGAGGTGTTTGTGGAGGTGGAGGTGTTTGTGGAGGTGTTTGTGGAGGTGTTTGTGGAGGTGTTTGTGGAGGTGTCTGTGGAGGTGTCTGTGGAGGTGTCTGTGGAGGTGTCTGTGGAGGTGGAGGTGTCTGTGGAGGTGTCTGTGGAGGTGTCTGTGGAGGTGTTTGTGGAGGTGTCTGTGGAGGTGTTTGTGGAGGTGGAGGTGTTTGTGGAGGTGTTTGTGGAGGTGTTTGTGGAGGTGGTTGTGGAGGTGTTTGTGGAGGTGTCTGTGGAGGTGTTTGTGGAGGTGTCTGTGGAGGTGGAGGTGTTTGTGGAGGTGTCTGTGGAGGTGTCTGTGGAGGTGTCTGTGGAGGTGGAGGTGTTTGTGGAGGTGTCTGTGGAGGTGTCTGTGGAGGTGTCTGTGGAGGTGTCTGTGGAGGTGTTTGTGGAGGTGGAGGTGTTTGTGGAGGTGTTTGTGGAGGTGTTTGTGGAGGTGTCTGTGGAGGTGTCTGTGGAGGTGTCTGTGGAGGTGGAGGTGTCTGTGGAGGTGTTTGTGGAGGTGTCTGTGGAGGTGTCTGTGGAGGTGTCTGTGGAGGTGTTTGTGGAGGTGGAGGTGTTTGTGGAGGTGTTTGTGGAGGTGTTTGTGGAGGTGGTTGTGGAGGTGTTTGTGGAGGTGTCTGTGGAGGTGTTTGTGGAGGTGTCTGTGGAGGTGGAGGTGTTTGTGGAGGTGTTTGTGGAGGTGTTTGTGGAGGTGTCTGTGGAGGTGTCTGTGGAGGTGTCTGTGGAGGTGTCTGTGGAGGTGTCTGTGGAGGTGTCTGTGGAGGTGTTTGTGGAGGTGTGTTTGTGGAGGTGTCTGTGGAGGTGTGTGTGGAGGTGTCTGTGGAGGTGTCTGTGGAGGTGTTTGTGGAGGTGTCTGTGGAGAGGTGTTGTGGAGGTGTTTGTGGAGGTGTTTGTGGAGGTGTCTGTGGAGGTGGAGGTGTCTGTGGAGGTGTTTGTGGAGGTGTTTGTGGAGGTGTCTGTGGAGGTGTCTGTGGAGGTGTCTGTGGAGGTGTTTGTGGAGGTGTTTGTGGAGGTGTTTGTGGAGGTGTCTGTGGAGGTGGAGGTGTTTGTGGAGGTGGAGGTGTTTGTGGAGGTGTCTGTGGAGGTGTCTGTGGAGGTGTCTGTGGAGGTGTCTGTGGAGGTGTCTGTGGAGGTGTCTGTGGAGGTGTCTGTGGAGGTGTTTGTGGAGGTGGAGGTGGTTGTGGAGGTGTTTGTGGAGGTGTTTGTGGAGGTGTTTGTGGAGGTGGAGGTGTTTGTGGAGGTGTTTGTGGAGGTGTTTGTGGAGGTGTCTGTGGAGGTGGAGGTGTTTGTGGAGGTGTCTGTGGAGGTGTTTGTGGAGGTGTCTGTGGAGGTGGAGGTGTTTGTGGAGGTGGAGGTGTTTGTGGAGGTGTCTGTGGAGGTGTCTGTGGAGGTGTCTGTGGAGGTGTCTGTGGAGGTGTCTGTGGAGGTGTCTGTGGAGGTGTCTGTGGAGGTGTTTGTGGAGGTGGAGGTGTTTGTGGAGGTGTTTGTGGAGGTGTTTGTGGAGGTGTCTGTGGAGGTGGAGGTGTTTGTGGAGGTGTCTGTGGAGGTGTTTGTGGAGGTGTCTGTGGAGGTGGAGGTGTTTGTGGAGGTGTTTGTGGAGGTGGAGGTGTTTGTGGAGGTGTTTGTGGAGGTGTTTGTGGAGGTGTCTGTGGAGGTGTCTGTGGAGGTGTCTGTGGAGGTGTCTGTGGAGGTGTCTGTGGAGGTGTTTGTGGAGGTGTTTGTGGAGGTGTTTGTGGAGGTGTCTGTGGAGGTGGAGGTGTTTGTGGAGGTGGAGGTGTTTGTGGAGGTGTCTGTGGAGGTGTCTGTGGAGGTGTCTGTGGAGGTGTTTGTGGAGGTGTTTGTGGAGGTGTTTGTGGAGGTGTTTGTGGAGGTGTCTGTGGAGGTGGAGGTGTTTGTGGAGGTGTCTGTGGAGGTGGAGGTGTTTGTGGAGGTGTCTGTGGAGGTGTCTGTGGAGGTGTCTGTGGAGGTGTCTGTGGAGGTGTCTGTGGAGGTGTTTGTGGAGGTGTTTGTGGAGGTGTCTGTGGAGGTGTCTGTGGAGGTGTCTGTGGAGGTGTCTGTGGAGGTGTTTGTGGAGGTGGAGGTGTTTGTGGAGGTGTTTGTGGAGGTGGTTGTGGAGGTGTCTGTGGAGGTGTCTGTGGAGGTGTCTGTGGAGGTGTCTGTGGAGGTGTCTGTGGAGGTGTCTGTGGAGGTGTCTGTGGAGGTGTCTGTGGAGGTGTTTGTGGAGGTGTTTGTGGAGGTGTCTGTGGAGGTGTTTGTGGAGGTGTCTGTGGAGGTGTCTGTGGAGGTGTCTGTGGAGGTGTCTGTGGAGGTGTCTGTGGAGGTGTCTGTGGAGGTGTCTGTGGAGGTGTTTGTGGAGGTGTCTGTGGAGGTGGTTGTGGAGGTGTCTGTGGAGGTGGAGGTGTCTGTGGAGGTGTCTGTGGAGGTGTCTGTGGAGGTGGAGGTGTTTGTGGAGGTGTTTGTGGAGGTGGTTGTGGAGGTGTCTGTGGAGGTGTCTGTGGAGGTGTCTGTGGAGGTGGTTGTGGAGGTGTCTGTGGAGGTGGAGGTGTCTGTGGAGGTGTTTGTGGAGGTGTTTGTGGAGGTGGAGGTGTTTGTGGAGGTGTTTGTGGAGGTGGTTGTGGAGGTGTCTGTGGAGGTGTCTGTGGAGGTGTCTGTGGAGGTGTCTGTGGAGGTGTTTGTGGAGGTGTCTGTGGAGGTGGTTGTGGAGGTGTCTGTGGAGGTGGAGGTGTCTGTGGAGGTGTTTGTGGAGGTGTTTGTGGAGGTGGAGGTGTTTGTGGAGGTGTTTGTGGAGGTGGTTGTGGAGGTGTCTGTGGAGGTGTCTGTGGAGGTGTCTGTGGAGGTGTCTGTGGAGGTGTTTGTGGAGGTGTCTGTGGAGGTGGTTGTGGAGGTGTCTGTGGAGGTGTCTGTGGAGGTGTCTGTGGAGGTGTCTGTGGAGATGTCTGTGGAGGTGTCTGTGGAGGTGGAGGTGTTTGTGGAGGTGGAGGTGTTTGTGGAGGTGTTTGTGGAGGTGGAGGTGTCTGTGGAGGTGGTTGTGGAGGTGGAGGTGGTTGTGGAGGTGGTTGTGGAGGTGGAGGTGGTTGTGGAGGTGTCTGTGGAGGTGGAGGTGTCTGTGGAGGTGTCTGTGGAGGTGTCTGTGGAGGTGTCTGTGGAGATGTCTGTGGAGGTGTCTGTGGAGGTGGAGGTGTCTGTGGAGGTGGAGGTGTTTGTGGAGGTGGAGGTGTTTGTGGAGGTGGAGGTGTCTGTGGAGGTGTCTGTGGAGGTGTCTGTGGAGGTGTCTGTGGAGGTGTCTGTGGAGGTGTTTGTGGAGGTGTTTGTGGAGGTGGAGGTGTTTGTGGAGGTGTCTGTGGAGGTGATTGTGGAGGTGTCTGTGGAGGTGTTTGTGGAGGTGTCTGTGGAGGTGTTTGTGGAGGTGTTTGTGGAGGTGTCTGTGGAGGTGTCTGTGGAGGTGTCTGTGGAGGTGTCTGTGGAGGTGTCTGTGGAGGTGTCTGTGGAGGTGTTTGTGGAGGTGGAGGTGTTTGTGGAGGTGTTTGTGGAGGTGGTTGTGGAGGTGTCTGTGGAGGTGTCTGTGGAGGTGTCTGTGGAGGTGTCTGTGGAGGTGTCTGTGGAGGTGTCTGTGGAGGTGTCTGTGGAGGTGTTTGTGGAGGTGTCTGTGGAGGTGTCTGTGGAGGTGTCTGTGGAGGTGTTTGTGGAGGTGTTTGTGGAGGTGTTTGTGGAGGTGTCTGTGGAGGTGTCTGTGGAGGTGTCTGTGGAGGTGTTTGTGGAGGTGGAGGTGTTTGTGGAGGTGTTTGTGGAGGTGGTTGTGGAGGTGTCTGTGGAGGTGTCTGTGGAGGTGTCTGTGGAGGTGTTTGTGGAGGTGTCTGTGGAGGTGTCTGTGGAGGTGTCTGTGGAGGTGTTTGGAGGTGTCTGTGGAGGTGGTGGAGGTGTCTGTGGAGGTGAGGTGTCTGTGGAGGTGGGAGGTGTCTGTGGAGGTGTCTGTGGAGGTGTCTGTGGAGGTGTCTGTGGAGGTGTCTGTAGAGGTCTCTGTGGAGAGTGTCTGTGGAGGTGTCTGTGGAGGTGTCTGTGGAGGTGTCTGTGGGAGGTGTCTGAGGTGTGTTGTGGAGGTGGAGGTGTTTGTGGAGGTGTCTGTGGAGGTGATTGTGGAGGTGTCTGTGGAGGTGTCTGTGGAGGTGTCTGTGGAGATGTCTGTGGAGGTGTCTGTGGAGGTGGAGGTGTCTGTGGAGGTGGAGGTGTTTGTGGAGGTGGAGGTGTTTGTGGAGGTGTCTGTGGAGGTGTCTGTGGAGGTGGAGGTGTCTGTGGAGGTGTCTGTGGAGGTGTCTGTGGAGGTGTCTGTGGAGGTGTCTGTGGAGGTGTCTGTGGAGGTGTCTGTGGAGGTGTCTGTGGAGGTGTTTGTGGAGGTGGAGGTGTCTGTGGAGGTGTCTGTGGAGGTGTTTGTGGAGGTGTCTGTGGAGGTGTCTGTGGAGGTGTCTGTGGAGGTGTTTGTGGAGGTGTTTGTGGAGGTGTTTGTGGAGGTGTCTGTGGAGGTGGTTGTGGAGGTGTCTGTGGAGGTGGAGGTGTTTGTGGAGGTGTCTGTGGAGGTGTCTGTGGAGGTGGAGGTGTTTGTGGAGGTGTTTGTGGAGGTGTCTGTGGAGGTGTCTGTGGAGGTGGTTGTGGAGGTGTCTGTGGAGGTGGAGGTGTTTGTGGAGGTGGAGGTGTTTGTGGAGGTGTCTGTGGAGGTGTCTGTGGAGGTGTCTGTGGAGGTGTCTGTGGAGGTGTCTGTGGAGGTGTCTGTGGAGGTGTCTGTGGAGGTGTCTGTGGAGGTGTCTGTGGAGGTGATTGTGGAGGTGTCTGTGGAGGTGTCTGTGGAGGTGTCTGTGGAGGTGTTTGTGGAGGTGTCTGTGGAGGTGTCTGTGGAGGTGTCTGTGGAGGTGTCTGTGGAGGTGTTTGTGGAGGTGTCTGTGGAGGTGTTTGTGGAGGTGGAGGTGGAGGTGTTTGTGGAGGTGGAGGTGGAGGTGTTTGTGGAGGTGGAGGTGGAGGTGTCTGTGGAGGTGTCTGTGGAGGTGTCTGTGGAGGTGTCTGTGGAGGTGTCTGTGGAGATGATTGTGGAGGTGTCTGTGGAGGTGTCTGTGGAGGTGATTGTGGAGGTGTCTGTGGAGGTGTCTGTGGAGGTGTTTGTGGAGGTGGAGGTGGAGGTGTCTGTGGAGGTGTTTGTGGAGGTGTCTGTGGAGGTGTTTGTGGAGGTGGAGGTGGAGGTGTTTGTGGAGGTGGAGGTGGAGGTGTTTGTGGAGGTGGAGGTGGAGGTGTCTGTGGAGGTGTCTGTGGAGGTGTCTGTGGAGGTGATTGTGGAGGTGTCTGTGGAGGTGTCTGTGGAGGTGTCTGTGGAGGTGTCTGTGGAGGTGTTTGTGGAGGTGTCTGTGGAGGTGGAGGTGTTTGTGGAGGTGTCTGTGGAGGTGTCTGTGGAGGTGTCTGTGGAGGTGTTTGTGGAGGTGTTTGTGGAGGTGGAGGTGTTTGTGGAGGTGGAGCATCCGTTGATAAATCCTTTTGTGAAGTCACAGTTTTGTTGCTGCTGATGTTGAAGCATTGGCTCGGCCTCTGATGGAGCAGGGTTCTTCTCAGTCCTCTCTTCTTGAGCAGAGGGTTAGTATCTGCTCCAGACTCTGTCCAGGCCCGTCCTGGGTCTGAGAGGGTGGAGGAGGTCCACACCCTCCACCTCTGCACAGGTGTGGGCCCTTTCCCTTGAACAGATCCTCTCCTTTAGAAGAGAAGTCCTCTGGGCTCTTTGGACAAACTGGTTGATCTTCTGTCGATGTTTGGAAGAGGTCACTGATGAACGTCTTGATTTACACTTTATCAAGATCCTCAAAGAACCTCATGAAGTCCTTTGTCAAAACCTCCATCTTCTTCTGACCTGTGACCTGTGACCTGTGACCTCTGACCTCTGACCTTTCTCTCTCTTTCTCTCAGAGTTTCTTCAGTCGTCGTCTGAAAAAGTCTCTGCGCAGAACAAAGTCCCAGAACAAACTTTGTCGCCGCGGCAACAGCACCCAAAGGTGAAGCACACGGCCCACAAATACGACAAAACGATCCAAGATGTAAACGAGAGAATATCGTCTGTGTTTGGGCCGGCCCAGACGGTTCACTTTAGGCTTTGTTTGGGCCGGCCCAGACGGTTCACTTTAGGCTTTGTTTGGGCCTGCCCAGTCGGTTCACTTTAGGCTTTGTTTGGGCCGGCCCATACGGTTCACTTTAGGTTTTGTTTGGGCCGGCCCAGACGGTTCACTTTAGGCTTTGTTTGGGCGGCCCAGACGGTTCACTTTAGGCTTTGTTTGGGCGGCCCAGACGGTTCACTTTAGGCTTTGTTTGGGCGGCCCAGACGGTTCACTTTAGGTTTTGTTTGGGCCGGCCCAGACGGTTCACTTTAGGCTTTGTTTGGGCCGGCCCAGACGGTTCACTTTAGGCTTTGTTTGGGCCGGCCCAGACGGTTCACTTTAGGCTTTGTTTGGGCCGGCCCAGACGGTTCACTTTAGGTTTTGTTTGGGCCGGCCCAGACGGTTCACTTTAGGCTTTGTTTGGGCCGGCCCAGACGGTTCACTTTAGGTGTTTTCTTCATGAATCAGACCTAAATCCTCCTGATCCTTTTTAATCCTGAGGTCGATGTCAACGATTCACAGAAAGACGTTTGTGTCTGAGACGTGGCTAAAGCTAAAGCTAAAACTAGCGTCAACAGGAAACTACTTCCTGTTTGTCCTGCATTTATTTCCTTCAGACTCTGCGTTTGACCCTCTTTGTGTCACGTGTGGATCATGTGACCATCATGAGCTGGAAACATCAGAGAAACAGGAAACAGCTGATGCTAACGTGCTAAGAGCGACATTATTGAGACTAACACAACTGAAGCGACAAAAACACAACTAAAAGCAAAGAAAATGCAACTAAGACGTAAATAAATGCGACAATAACTTGACTTAAAGCCACGTGTAGAGGCGAGGACGGTTTTAAGGCTTTACCGAAGGCGTCTCCACAAACCACAAGCTCACGGTTTGTGTTAAAGTTTCTTGATTGGTCCCTGTAACCCATAATCCACGTCTGCTGTGTCTGCCTCGTTTACAGGAAACACTGGAGCGTGTGGCCCACAGCGCCACCTTGGGGCCACCTTGGCTCCTACACAACAAAAACTAAACTTAAAGTGACTAGAACACGACAAAAAAGTGTCTAAAAGCATCTAAACACGACAAAAACGTGTCTAAAAGCATCTAAACACGACAAAAATGTGAAAACTAAAACATAAATGAAACAAAAACGTGACTAAAACAGTGACAGAACTGAATGTACAGCTCTGTCTTTGGATCTCGTTACATTTAAAGACACAAACACATCATCATGCCCCTCCCACTGTGTCAGATGCCCTCCCTCCTCCCTCCCTCCTCCCTCCCTCCTCCCTCCCTCCTCCCTCCTCCCTCTATGTCAGATGCCCTCCCTCCTCCCTCCCTCCTCCCTCCTCCCTCCTCCTCCCTCCTCCCTCCTCCCTCTATGTCAGATGCCCTCCCTCCTCCCTCCTCCTCCCTCCTCCCTCCTCTCTCTGTGTCAGATGCCCTCCCTCCTCCCTCCTCCCTCCTCCCTCCTCCCTCTGTGTCAGATGCCCTCCCTCCTCCCTCCTCCCTCCTCCCTCCCTCCTCCCTCCCTCCCTCCTCCCTCCCTCCTCCCTCCTCTCTCTGTGTCAGATGCCCTCCCTCCTCCCTCCTCCCTCCCTCCTCCCTCCCTCCCTCCTCCCTCCTCCCTCCTCCCTCCTCTCTCTCTGTCAGATGCCCTCCCTCCTCCCTCCTCCCTCTATGTCAGATGCCCTCCCTCCTCCCTCCTCCCTCCCTCCCTCCTCCCTCCTCCCTCCCTCCTCCCTCCTCTCTCTGTGTCAGATGCCCTCCCTCCTCCCTCCTCCCTCCTCCCTCCTCTCTCTGTGTCAGATGCCCTCCCTCCTCCCTCCTCCCTCCTCCCTCCTCCCTCCTCCCTCCTCCCTCCTCCCTCCTGTGTCAGATGCCCTCCCTCCTCCCTCCTCCCTCCTCCCTCCTCCCTCCTCCCTCCTCCCTCCTCCCTCCCTCCCTCCTCCCTCCTCCCTCCTCCCTCTGTGTCAGATGCCCTCCCTCCTCCCTCCTCCCTCCCTCCTCTCTCTGTGTCAGATGCCCTCCCTCCTCCCTCCTCCCTCCTCCCTCTGTGTCAGATGCCCTCCCTCCTCCCTCCTCCCTCCTCCCTCTGTGTCAGATGCCCTCCCTCCTCCCTCCTCCCTCCCTCCTCTCTCTGTGTCAGATGCCCTCCCTCCTCCCTCCTCCCTCCTCCCTCTGTGTCAGATGCCCTCCCTCCTCCCTCCTCCCTCCTCCCTCTGTGTCAGATGCCCTCCCTCCTCCCTCCTCCCTCCTCCCTCCTCCCTCTCTGTGTCTCGGGTTTAAACCCGGGTAAAGTCGTTTTAATCCCGGTGCGGGCCCTTTAAGGAGGAAGAGGAGGAAGAGGAGGAAGAGGAGGAAGAGGAGGAAGAGGAGGAAGAGGAGCTGAAGGAACGCGCTGCTCCGGAACAACCTGCGCTAAACCTGCGCCAAAATCGGCGTCAAAGCGGAATAACGCGGCCCAGACAGGACCAGACAGGACCAGACAGGACCAGACAGGACCAGACAGGACCAGGCAGGACCAGGCAGGACCAGGCAGGACCAGGCAGGACCAGGCCGGGTCTGCGGGATTCAAACACGCACGCGCCTCGGCCCGTCTGCAGCGCTTTGGTTCTGAAGAGGATGCGCCCGGGTCAGTCCTGATTCTATTGTTCTGAGAAGGAAGGAGAAAAGGGGGAGAGGGGGGAGAGAGGGGGGGGAGGGGGGAGAGGGGGAGAGAGGGGGAGAGAGGGGGAGAGATGAAGGAGGAGAGGGGGGAGACGGAGGAGAGGGGGAGAGATGAAGGAGACGGGGAGAGAAGGAGATGGAGGACCAGAGAGACAGAGGCAGACGCTCTGATGGAGCAGGTGCCTTTAGCCCTCGTTGCTAACACGGAGCTAACACGGAGCTAACACGGAGCTAACACGGAGCTAACACGGAGCTAACACGGAGCTAACACGGAGCTAACACGGAGCTAACACGGAGCTAACACGGAGCTAGCGCCTACAGGATTCATTATTTGGTGTTCGGCCGTGCGCAGCCCACGCGCTCGTTCTCACGCGCTCATTTATGTAAATGTGTCGCGTGCGTGAGTGCGTGAGTGCACGCGCGCTGGTCCCTGTGCACGAGCGCATGCGTGATGGATAAAAGGACCCCGAGCAGCTCAGGCACGACACTGAACACGACACTGAACACGACACTGAACGCGACACTGAACGCGACACTGAACACGACACTGAACGACACTGAACACGACACTGAACGACACTGAACACGACGCTGAACGACACTGAACGACACTGAACACGACACTGAACGACACTGAACGACACTGAACACGACACTGAACACGACACTGAACGCGACACTGAACGACACTGAACGACACTGAACGACACTGAACGCGACACTGAACACGACACTGAACGACACTGAACACGACACTGAACGACACTGAACACGACACTGAACGACACTGAACACGACACTGAACGACACTGAACACGACGCTGAACGACACTGAACGACACTGAACACGACACTGAACGACACTGAACGACACTGAACACGACACTGAACACGACACTGAACGACACTGAACACGACACTGAACACGACACTGAACACGACACTGAACACGACACTGAACACGACACTGAACGACACTGAACACGACACTGAACACGACACTGAACACGACACTGAACACGACACTGAACACGACACTGAACACGACACTGAACACGACACTGAACGACACTGAACACGACACAGAACGACACTGAACGCGACACTGAACGACACTGAACACGACACTGAACACGACACTGAACACGACACTGAACACGACACTGAACACGACACTGAACACGACACTGAACACGACACAGAACGACACTGAACACGACAATGAACGACACTGAACGTGACACTGAACGACACTGAACGACACTGAACGCGACACTGAACGCGACACTGAACGCGACACTGAACGCGACACTGAACACGACACTGAACACGACAATGAACACGACAATGAACGACACTGAACGCGACACTGAACGACACTGAACGACACTGAACGCGACACTGAACGCGACACTGAACGCGAAACTGAACGACACTGAACACGACACTGAACGCGACAATGAACGACACTGAACGCGACACTGAACGACACTGAACACGACACTGAACGACACTGAACACGACACTGAACGCGACACTGAACGCGACACTGAACACGACACTGAACACCACACTGAACACCACACTAAACACGACACTGAACACGACACTGAACACCACACTGAACACCACACTGAACACCACACTGAACACGACACTGAACGACACTGAACGACACTGAACGCGACACTGAACGCGACACTGAACACAACACTGAACGACACTGAACGACACTGAACGCGACACTGAACGCGACACTGAACGACACTGAACGACACTGAACGCGACACTGAACGCGACACTGAACGCGACACTGAACGCGGCACTGAACGACACTGAACACGACACTGAACACGACACTGAACGACACTGAACACGACACTGAACACGACACTGAACACGACACAGAACGACACTGAACACGACAATGAACGACACTGAACGTGACACTGAACGACACTGAACGCGACACTGAACGCGACACTGAACACGATACTGAACATGACACTGAACACGACAATGAACGACACTGAACGCGACACTGAACGACACTGAACGACACTGAACGACACTGAACGACACTGAACGCGACACTGAACGCGACACTGAACGCGACACTGAACGCGACACTGAACGCGACACTGAACGCGACACTGAACGCGACACTGAACGACACTGAACACGACACTGAACGACACTGAACACGACACTGAACACGACACTGAACACGACACTGAACGACACTGAACACGACACTGAACACGACACTGAACACGACACTGAACACGACACTGAACACGACACTGAACGACACTGAACACGACACTGAACACGACACTGAACACGACACTGAACACGACACTGAACACGACACTGAACACGACACTGAACACGACACTGAACACGACACAGAACGACACTGAACACGACACTGAACGACACTGAACGCGACACTGAACGACACTGAACACGACACTGAACACGACACTGAACACGACACTGAACACGACACTGAACACGACACTGAACACGACACTGAACACGACACAGAACGACACTGAACACGACAATGAACGACACTGAACGTGACACTGAACGACACTGAACGACACTGAACGCGACACTGAACGCGACACTGAACGCGACACTGAACGCGACACTGAGCGACACTGAACAAGACACTGAACGCGACAATGAACGACACTGAACGCGACACTGAACGACACTGAACACGACACTGAACGACACTGAACACGACACTGAACGCGACACTGAACGCGACACTGAACACGACACTGAACACCACACTGAACACCACACTGAACACCACACTGAACACGACACTGAACGACACTGAACGACACTGAACGCGACACTGAACGCGACACTGAACACAACACTGAACGACACTGAACGACACTGAACGCGACACTGAACGCGACACTGAACGACACTGAACGACACTGAACGCGACACTGAACGCGACACTGAACGCGACACTGAACGCGACACTGAACGCGGCACTGAACGACACTGAACACGACACTGAACACGACACTGAACGACACTGAACACGACACTGAACACGACACTGAACACGACACTGAACACGACACAGAACGACACTGAACGTGACACTGAACGACACTGAACGACACTGAACGCGACACTGAACGCGACACTGAACACGATACTGAACATGACACTGAACACGACAATGAACGACACTGAACGCGACACTGAACGACACTGAACGACACTGAACGACACTGAACGACACTGAACGCGACACTGAACGCGACACTGAACGCGACACTGAACGCGACACTGAACGCGACACTGAACGCGACACTGAACGACACTGAACACGACACTGAACGACACTGAACACGACACTGAACGCGACACTGAACGCGACACTGAACACGACACTGAACACCACACTGAACACCACACTGAACACCACACTGAACACGACACTGAACGACACTGAACGACACTGAACGACACTGAACGACACTGAACACGACACTGAACACAACACTGAACGACACTGAACGACACTGAACGACACTGAACGCGACACTGAACGCGACACTGAACGACACTGAACGACACTGAACGACACTGAACGACACTGAACGACACTGAACGACGACACTGAACGACACTGAACGACACTGAACGCGACACTGAACGCGACACTGAACGCGACACTGAACGCGACACTGAACGCGACACTGAACGCGACACTGAACGCGACACTGAACGCGGCACTGAACGCGGCACTGAACGACACTGAACACCACACTGAACACCACACTGAACACCATATACAGAAATGTGCAGTATGGTGGCCCATCGAGGCAACTGTTGTTGTGATTTTGGGCATTATAAAAATAAATTGATTTGATTTGATTAGATTAGATTTGATTTGATTTGATTTAGTACAGACAGTGCAAATACATAGCTCTATTATAATATATCATTAAAGTGGCAGGCGTTATAAAGTGTTCAACACTGTTCTGTGGAGGTTCTGGTCCTGATGGACCTCCTGTCCAAGAGGAGGGGCTCAAATAGTCAATGTCCAGGTGAGAAGGTCCTGGAGACACAGGTCCTGGAGACACAGGTCCTGGAGACACAGGTCCTGGAGACACATGTCCTGGAGACACAGGTCCTGGAGACACAGGTCCTGGAGACACAGGTCCTGGAGACACAGGTCCTGGAGACACAGGTCCTGGAGACACATGTCCTGGAGACACAGGTCCTGGAGATGGTCTCCTTCTCACAAAGACACAATGCTGTGCTGTAGTCTCTGTTTGTCCATGGCTGTGGCTCCTGTACCACACCATGATGGAGGAGGTGATGGAGGAGGTGATGGAGGAGGTGAGGATAGACTCGATGATGGCCGTGTAGAACTGCTCCATCTTCCGCTGCAGCTTTTCTTTCCTCAGCTGCAGCAGAAGTCCATCCTCTGCTGGATCTTCTTGATGATGGAGCTGATGGTCGGCTCCACTTGAGGTCCTGAGTGAAGGAGGTGCAGAGGAGGAGGTGCAGAGGAGGAGGTGCAGAGGAGGAGTCGTTGGGTCTTGTCTTTGATTGAAGAGTTCACCTTCAGTGATGTCTTTTGAGCCATTCTTACTGTATTTCCTCAATGCGTTTAATGGATTTAAAGGGTGTCTTAAGAATCCTCCCCTTCCTCCTCCTCCTCCTCCTCCTCCTCCTCTTCCTCCTCCTCCTCTTCCTCCTCCTCCTCCTCCTCCTCCTCCTCCTCCTCTTCCTCCTCTTCCTCCTCCTCCTCCTCCTCCTCCTCCCTTCCTCCTCCTCCCTTCTTCCTCCTCCCTCCTCCTCCTCCCTCCTCCTCCTCCCTTCCTCCTCCTTCCTCCTCCTCCTCCTCTTCCTCCTCCTCCTCTTCCTCCTCCTCCTCCTCCTCCCTTCCTCCTCCCTCCTCCTCCTCTTCCTCCTCCTCCTCCTCCACCTCCTCCTCCTCCTCTTCCTCCTCCTCCTCCTCCTCTTCCTCCTCCTCCTCCTCCTCTTCCTCCTCCTCCTCCTCCTCCTCCTCTTCCTCCTCCTCCTCCTCCTCCTCCTCCTCCTCCTCCTCCTCCTCCTCCTCCTCCTCTTCCTCCTCCTCCTCCTCCTCCTCCTCCTCTTCCTCCTCCTCCTCCTCCTCCTCCTCCTCCTCCTCCTCCTCCTCCTCCTTCTCCTCCTCCTCTTCCTCCTCCTCCTCCTCCTCCTCCTCTTCCTCCTCCTCCTCCTCCTCTTCCTCCTCCTCCTCCTCCTCCTCTTCCTCCTCCTCCTCCTCTTCCTCCACAAGGTCGCAGCCTGACGCTTCTTGTTTCCTGTTCAGGAGTGTGATGCGAGCGGTGGGCGGAGACTCGTTGCTAAGCGCTGGCTCAGTGTCGTCTCTGGAGCTCAGAATGGACCAATCAGTGATCATCAAACCGGTGCACTCGTCTCTGCTGGGCCAGGACTTCTGCTTCGAGGTGATGCACCAGATAAAACTGTTAAACTACGTCAGACGTCAGACTTGACTCTCCTTTTATCTGTTTAATCATCATTGTTTATCAGGAAACACTTTACATTTCACTTGACCTTTGACCTCTGACCCTCCTCAGGTCACGACGTCGTCCGGCACAAAGTGTTTCTCGTGTCGCTCGGCCGCAGAGAGAGACAAATGGATGGAGAACCTTCGCCGCGCCGTTTTACCAAATAAAGACAACATCAGACGAACGGAGAACCTGCTCACGCTCTGGGTCCTGGAGGGGAAGGACCTGGCCCCCAAGAAGAGGTCTGGACCGGGACTGGACCGGGACTGGACCGGGACTGGACTGGACCGAGACCGGACCGGGACTGGACCGAGACTGGACCGGGACTGGACCGGGACTGGACCGGGACTGGACCGGGACTGGACCGGGACTGGACCGGGACTGGACCGAGACTGGACCGGGACTGGACCGGGACTGGACCGGGACTGGACCGGGACTGGACCGGGACTGGACCTGGACTGGACCGAGACCGGACCGGGACTGGACCGAGACTGGACCGGGACTGGACCGGGACTGGACCGGGACTGGACCGGGACTGGACCGAGACTGGACCGAGACTGGACCGAGACTGGACCGAGACTGGACCTCAAGGAAAAACTTCAAAAAACCCTGTGGGAAAAAGTGTAAACCTGGAGGATCAGATGAAGGAGAGATGCTCCTCCCACAGGACAGTTCATCTGGTGTAGAGACAGGTCCTCCAGGCTCAGGAGGGACAGTTCATCTGATGTAGAGACAGGTCCTCCAGGCTCAGGAGGGACAGTTCATCTGATGTAGAGACAGGTCCTCCAGGCTCAGGAGGGACAGTTCATCTGATGTAGAGACAGGTCCTCCAGGCTCAGGAGGGACAGTTCATCTGATGTAGAGACAGGTCCTCCAGGCTCAGGAGGGACAGTTCATCTGATGTAGAGACAGGTCCTCCAGGCTCAGGAGGGACAGTTCATCTGGTGTAGAGACAGGTCCTCCAGGCACATGAGGGACAGTTCATCTGATGTAGAGACAGGTCCTCCAGGCACATGAGGGACAGTTCATCTGGTGTAGAGACAGGTCCTCCAGGCTCAGGAGGGACACGCCCACAAACGGACACCTGTGTTTGGGAAACATTCATTTTAATGTAGAACAGCAGCTCTTTCTGTGTCCAACAAACAGAGTTTAGAGTTTTATTTTGTCAAACACAACGACCTGGAGCAGAACAAAGTGTCCAACAGCACGAACGAGTGTCCAAGAATGTTAATGCTGCTGCCCCGGCCCTGCCCCCGCGGCCCTCGGTTCGCCCTGCCCCGCTGCCCGCCCTGCCCGCCCCGCTGTTCTGCCCGCTTCTGCTCCCCGCCCGCTCCCGCCCAGCCCTCGGTTCTGACCTGGTTCTTCCCTGCCCTCGCCCCGCCCCTGTCTCTGCCCCGCCCTGCCCGCCTCCCTGCCTCTCGCCCCCGCCTCGCCCGCCGCCTCTGCCCCGCCTGCCCTCCCTGCCCTGCCCTGCCCTCCCGCCCCGCCTCGCCTCGCCCTAGGCCCCCGCTCTCGCCCCGCCCGGTTCTGACCCGGTCTCTGTGTCTCTGCAGGTACTTCGTGGAGGTGTGTCTGGACGACTGTCTTTACGCTCGGACGTCGTGTAAGTCCAGGACCGATAACGTGTTTTGGGGCGAGCGTTTCGACTTCAGCGGACTCCCAAACATCGGCGCCGTCACACTCCACCTTTACAAAGAGACCAACCCCAAACGCCGCAAAGACAAGTCCAGCTACGTCGGTGGGTTTGACTCATTTATCATCTTTATTATTGGTCTGAGCCTCAGAACCTTCTACGTCTGGGCTGAAGTGTGTTCCATTTTCATTTATTGATGCAGCGAGACTTAATGATGTGCATTTATGGATTTTATTCAGAACATTTTATTTGCACAAATATATTTGTGAATAGAACATATTGTTGTTTTATGAATCCGTCTTTTTGCACGTGAGAGTTTCTTCTTCTGTGAATGTGGATGTTTATGAGACAAACGTCTACAGATCCAGCCCGGATTGTTCACAAAGTTAGACTTGTATTCAGGTTGTTTTTTCTAACTTTCTGAAATCGTTTCCATTTTCTTTTTAAATCTGTACTTTTGAATGTGAGAGGTTTGCACTCAGCCGCTGATCTTCCTGAGGATCTTTTTGTCACAAACAGTGCAGTTGCTGTTGTAACCACTAGGGGCAGTGTAGGTGTCTTAACTTGAATGTTTAACCAAATGACGTACGAAAATAATTTTCCAATATTCACCTCATTCTAGAAGCTCTCGTGGGCGCCGCCATCTTGTTTGGTTGTAGTTCACACGGAGCAGACGAGCTCAACACAGAATAAGTTCCACTCGACTGAAAAGACCTTTTCAGGGGCCGGAGCGTGTGACGTGTTTTGACACATAATGTTGGTGAGACTTTTCCCTCGTTCACCGTTAGCTTTAATGGAGTTCTCGTCAAACAGAAGTGCGTTTACTACAGGAGCGCATACCTGTCGCTAAAAGAGAAAAAAGTGGGCGGGGCCAAAAAAGGTGAATAGTTGAAGCAAAACAAGAAAACATATGTCTGCAGCCTGTCTGTCCATGGGAGTAGGATCTGATCTAACTGCTCCTCGTCCTCCTGGAGGATCTCTCTACACTGGTGGACTGCTCCTCGTCCTCCTGGAGGATCTCTCTACACTGGTGGACTGCTCCTCATCTCCTCCTGGAGGATCTCTCTACACTGGTGGACTGCTCCTCGTCCTCCTGGAGGATCTCTCTACACTGGTGGACTGCTCCTCGTCCTCCTGGAGGATCTCTCTACACTGGTGGACTGCTCCTCGTCCTCCTGGAGGATCTCTCTACACTGGTGGACTGCTCCTCGTCCTCCTGGAGGATCTCTCTACACTGGTGGACTGCTCCTCGTCCTCCTGGAGGATCTCTCTACACTGGTGGACTGCTCCTCGTCCTCCTGGAGGATCTCTCTACACTGGTGGACTGCTCCTCGTCCTCCTGGAGGATCTCTCTACACTGGTGGACTGCTCCTCGTCCTCCTGGATGAACTCTTTAAAGCCTCCTCCCTCTTGAGTGGTTCTGGTTCAGTCCAAGTGGATGTCAGTCCTAGTTCATCTGCAGCCTGTCCGTCCGTGGGAGTAGGATCTCTCCTTCACTGTGGTTCTCCTCAGGTTTATACTTTTTCTCGTGGGGTTTTTTGTAGTTTTTCCTGAAGGAGGGTCAAAGGACAGGGGCATTCTGGGACAGTTATCTGAACTGCTTTGACCTGTGGCCCATCGAGGCAACTGTTGTTGTGATTTTGGGCATTAGAAACATAAATTGATTTGATTTGAATCACACATTTACGCTGTCGCTCACAGACTTGTGGGTCGTTCACAGACTTGTGGGTCGCTCACAGACTTGTGGGTCGCTCACAGACTTGTGGGTCGCTCACAGACTTGTGGGTCGCTCACAGACTTGTGGGTCGCTCACAGACTTGTAGGTCGCTCACAGACTTGTGGGTCGTTCACAGACTTGTGGGTCGCTCACAGACTTGTGGGTCGCTCACAGACTTGTGGGTCGTTCACAGACTTGTGGGTCGCTCACAGACTTGTGGGTCGCTCACAGACTTGTGGGTCGCTCACAGACTTGTGGGTCGCTCACAGACTTGTGGGTCGTTCACAGACTTGTGGGTCGTTCACAGACTTGTGGGTCGCTCACAGACTTGTAGGTCGCTCACAGACTTGTGGGTCGCTCACAGACTTGTAGGTCGCTCACAGACTTGTGGGTCGCTCACAGACTTGTTGGTCGTTCACAGACTTGTGGAGTCGCTTCACAGACTTGTGGAGTCGTTCACAGACTTGTGGGTCGCTCACAGACTTGTGGGTCGCTCACAGACTTGTAGGTCGCCACAGACTTGTGGGTCGCTCACAGACTTGTAGGTCGCTCACAGACTTGTAGGTCGCTCACAGACTTGTGGGTCGCTCACAGACTTGTGGGTCGTCCACAGACTTGTGGGTCGCTCACAGACTTGTGGGTCGTTCACAGACTTGTGGGTCGTTCACAGACTTGTGGGTCGCTCACAGACTTGTAGGTCGCTCACAGACTTGTGGGTCGTTCACAGACTTGTGGGTCGCTCACAGACTTGTAGGTCGCTCACAGACTTGTGGGTCGCTCACAGACTTGTGGGTCGTTCACAGACTTGTGGGTCGTTCACAGACTTGTGGGTCGTTCACAGACTTGTAGGTCGTTCACAGACTTGTAGGTCGTTCACAGACTTGTGGGTCGTTCACAGACTTGTGGGTCGCTCACAGACTTGTGGGTCGTTCACAGACTTGTAGGTCGTTCACAGACTTGTGGGTCGCTCACAGACTTGTGGGTCGTTCACAGACTTGTAGGTCGTTCACAGACTTGTGGGTCGCTCACAGACTTGTGGGTCGCTCACAGACTTGTGGGTCGTTCACAGACTTGTAGGTCGTTCACAGACTTGTAGGTCGTTCACAGACTTGTGGGTCGTTCACAGACTTGTGGGTCGTTCACAGACTTGTGGGTCGCTCACAGACTTGTAGGTCGTTCACAGACTTGTGGGTCGCTCACAGACTTGTAGGTCGTTCACAGACTTGTGGGTCGTTCACAGACTTGTGGGTCGCTCACAGACTTGTAGGTCGCTCACAGACTTGTGGGTCGCTCACAGACTTGTAGGTCGTTCACAGACTTGTAGGTCGTTCACAGACTTGTGGGTCGCTCACAGACTTGTGGGTCGTTCACAGACTTGTAGGTCGTTCACAGACTTGTGGGTCGCTCACAGACTTGTGGGTCGTTCACAGACTTGTAGGTCGTTCACAGACTTGTGGGTCGTTCACAGACTTGTAGGTCGTTCACAGACTTGTGGGTCGCTCACAGACTTGTGGGTCGCTCACAGACTTGTAGGTCGTTCACAGACTTGTGGGTCGCTCACAGACTTGTGGGTCGCTCACAGACTTGTGGGTCGCTCACAGACTTGTGGGTCGTTCACAGACTTGTAGGTCGTTCACAGACTTGTAGGTCGTTCACAGACTTGTGGGTCGCTCACAGACTTGTGGGTCGTTCACAGACTTGTAGGTCGATCACAGACTTGTGGGTCGATCACAGACTTGTGGGTCGCTCACAGACTTGTGGGTCGCTCACAGACTTGTGGGTCGTTCACAGACTTGTAGGTCGATCACAGACTTGTGGAGTCGCTCACAGACTTGTGGGTGGATTCACAGACTTGTGGGTCGCTCACAGACTTGTAGGTCGCTCACAGACTTGTGGGTCGTTCACAGACTTGTGGGTCGTTCACAGACTTGTGGGTCGCTCACAGACTTGTAGGTCGCTCACAGACTTGTGGGTCGTTCACAGACTTGTGGGTCGCTCACAGACTTGTAGGTCGCTCACAGACTTGTGGGTCGCTCACAGACTTGTGGGTCGTTCACAGACTTGTAGGTCGCTCACAGACTTGTGGGTCGTTCACAGACTTGTAGGTCGTTCACAGACTTGTAGGTCGTTCACAGACTTGTGGGTCGTTCACAGACTTGTGGGTCGCTCACAGACTTGTGGGTCGTTCACAGACTTGTAGGTCGCTCACAGACTTGTGGGTCGCTCACAGACTTGTAGGTCGTTCACAGACTTGTAGGTCGTTCACAGACTTGTGGGTCGTTCACAGACTTGTGGGTCGCTCACAGACTTGTGGGTCGTTCACAGACTTGTAGGTCGTTCACAGACTTGTGGGTCGTTCACAGACTTGTAGGTCGTTCACAGACTTGTGGGTCGCTCACAGACTTGTAGGTCGTTCACAGACTTGTAGGTCGTTCACAGACTTGTAGGTCGTTCACAGACTTGTGGGTCGCTCACAGACTTGTGGGTCGTTCACAGACTTGTAGGTCGTTCACAGACTTGTGGGTCGTTCACAGACTTGTGGGTCGTTCACAGACTTGTAGGTCGTTCACAGACTTGTAGGTCGTTCACAGACTTGTCATAAAACGTAAACACAGCACATTTATGTTGAAGAAACAGTCGATTTTCCAGATCCGCTCAGTAATATTATAATACAATATTATTGTTTTATAAATATTTAACAGGAATTTGAGCAAATGCAATGACGAAGAGTTTAAACTTAAGATCAACAATAGTTCTTGAGACCAAATGTATCAGGACTCAGATTAGGACGAGGCGTTGATCGACTGAGAATGTTTAAAGAAAAACAAATTATATAAAAATATGAATCAGAAACAACTACTGTACGTTCATTAAAGAAAGTATTACTTTGGTCAAAGAAAAGGACCTCAACTATAGACCTTTATCAGCCAAAGACTCCAAAGGAAGCTCCGCCCACTTGTGTCCCTCCAGTGTTTGAACCTTCTGAGGAAATAATGTCACGGTTTCTGTTCGTTCTGGTTTAGATTTGGTAATAAATCTGGCCGTGTTTGGTGTGGACCCACCAGAGCCTATTCAACCGACCGAGTCTCAAATGGAATCAGCTCCAGACGTTTGACAAACGAGTCAAATAATGGGATCTGTCTTCAGCTTTGACAGTGGACCATAAACTTCCACTGATGGTCCACATGGTCATGACCTTTAACTGAAGCAGAGGATCCAGAAGCACCAGAGTCTGAACACTTCCACTGATGGTCCACATGGTCATGACCTTTAACTGAAGCTGAGGATCCAGAAGCACCAGAGTCTGAACACTTCCACTGATGGTCCACATGGTCATGACCTTTAACTGAAGCTGAGGATCCAGAAGCACCAGAGTCTGAACACTTCCACTGATGGTCCACATGGTCATGACCTTTAACTGAAGCTGAGGATCCAGAAGCACCAGAGTCTGAACACTTCCACTGATGGTCCACATGGTCATGACCTTTAACTGAAGCTGAGGATCCAGAAGCACCAGAGTCTGAACACTTCCACTGATGGTCCACATGGTCATGACCTTTAACTGTTCAGAGGATCCAGAAGCACCAGAGTCTGAACACTTCCACTGATGGTCCACATGGTCATGACCTTTAACTGAAGCTGAGGATCCAGAAGCACCAGAGTCTGAACACTTCCACTGATGGTCCACATGGTCATGACCTTTAACTGAAGCTGAGGATCCAGAAGCACCAGAGTCTGAACACTTCCACTGATGGTCCACATGGTCATGACCTTTAACTGAAGCTGAGGATCCAGAAGCACCAGAGTCTGAACACTTCCACTGATGGTCCACATGGTCATGACCTTTAACTGAAGCAGAGGATCCAGAAGCACCAGAGTCTGAACACTTCCACTGATGGTCCACATGGTCATGACCTTTAACTGAAGCAGAGGATCCAGAAGCACCAGAGTCTGAACACTTCCACTGATGGTCCACATGGTCATGACCTTTAACTGAAGCTGAGGATCCAGAAGCACCAGAGTCTGAACACTTCCACTGATGGTCCACATGGTCATGACCTTTAACTGAAGCTGAGGATCCAGAAGCACCAGAGTCTGAACACTTCCACTGATGGTCCACATGGTCATGACCTTTAACTGAAGCTGAGGATCCAGAAGCACCAGAGTCTGAACACTTCCACTGATGGTCCACATGGTCATGACCTTTAACTGAAGCAGAGGATCCAGAAGCACCAGAGTCTGAACACTTCCACTGATGGTCCACATGGTCATGACCTTTAACTGAAGCAGAGGATCCAGAAGCACCAGAGTCTGAACACTTCCACTGATGGTCCACATGGTCATGACCTTTAACTGTTCAGAGGATCCAGAAGCACCAGAGTCTGAACACTTCCACTGATGGTCCACATGGTCATGACCTTTAACTGAAGCTGAGGATCCAGAAGCACCAGAGTCTGAACACTTCCACTGATGGTCCACATGGTCATGACCTTTAACTGAAGCAGAGGATCCAGAAGCACCAGAGTCTGAACACTTCCACTGATGGTCCACATGGTCATGACCTTTAACTGAAGCAGAGGATCCAGAAGCACCAGAGTCTGAACACTTCCACTGATGGTCCACATGGTCATGACCTTTAACTGAAGCTGAGGATCCAGAAGCACCAGAGTCTGAACACTTCCACTGATGGTCCACATGGTCATGACCTTTAACTGAAGCTGAGGATCCAGAAGCACCAGAGTCTGAACACTTCCACTGATGGTCCACATGGTCATGACCTTTAACTGAAGCTGAGGATCCAGAAGCACCAGAGTCTGAACACTTCCACTGATGGTCCACATGGTCATGACCTTTAACTGAAGCTGAGGATCCAGAAGCACCAGAGTCTGAACACTTCCACTGATGGTCCACATGGTCATGACCTTTAACTGAAGCAGAGGATCCAGAAGCACCAGAGTCTGAACACTTCCACTGATGGTCCACATGGTCATGACCTTTAACTGAAGCTGAGGATCCAGAAGCACCAGAGTCTGAACACTTCCACTGATGGTCCACATGGTCATGACCTTTAACTGAAGCTGAGGATCCAGAAGCACCAGAGTCTGAACACTTCCACTGATGGTCCACATGGTCATGACCTTTAACTGAAGCTGAGGATCCAGAAGCACCAGAGTCTGAACACTTCCACTGATGGTCCACATGGTCATGACCTTTAACTGAAGCTGAGGATCCAGAAGCACCAGAGTCTGAACACTTCCACTGATGGTCCACATGGTCATGACCTTTAACTGAAGCTGAGGATCCAGAAGCACCAGAGTCTGAACACTTCCACTGATGGTCCACATGGTCATGACCTTTAACTGAAGCAGAGGATCCAGAAGCACCAGAGTCTGAACACTTCCACTGATGGTCCACATGGTCATGACCTTTAACTGTTCAGAGGATCCAGAAGCACCAGAGTCTGAACACTTCCACTGATGGTCCACATGGTCATGACCTTTAACTGAAGCTGAGGATCCAGAAGCACCAGAGTCTGAACACTTCCACTGATGGTCCACATGGTCATGACCTTTAACTGAAGCTGAGGATCCAGAAGCACCAGAGTCTGAACACTTCCACTGATGGTCCACATGGTCATGACCTTTAACTGTTCAGAGGATCCAGAAGCACCAGAGTCTGAACACTTCCATTGATGGTCCACATGGTCATGACCTTTAACTGAAGCTGAGGATCCAGAAGCACCAGAGTCTGAACACTTCCACTGATGGTCCACATGGTCATGACCTTTAACTGAAGCTGAGGATCCAGAAGCACCAGAGTCTGAACACTTCCACTGATGGTCCACATGGTCATGACCTTTAACTGAAGCTGAGGATCCAGAAGCACCAGAGTCTGAACACTTCCACTGATGGTCCACATGGTCATGACCTTTAACTGAAGCTGAGGATCCAGAAGCACCAGAGTCTGAACA
Source organism: Rhinogobius similis (assembly GCA_019453435.1). Classification (NCBI taxonomy): domain Eukaryota; kingdom Metazoa; phylum Chordata; class Actinopteri; order Gobiiformes; family Gobiidae; genus Rhinogobius; species Rhinogobius similis. The sequence goes on from CM033629.1 coordinate 154,202, forward strand.
CTTCCACTGATGGTCCACATGGTCATGACCTTTAACTGAAGCTGAGGATCCAGAAGCACCAGAGTCCAAACGTGGGGCCCACAGGGGTCTGTTTTAGGTCCATTTGTGTTTCATTCATAAATCAGGCACTTACACCAAACCTCCTGCAGGGGTCACTCTGAGTCACATGACGTCACACATGACTTTGGCTCCGCCCACAGGTCTGGTGAACATCGGCGTCAGCGCTCTGATTGGGCGACAGGTTCAGGAGCGATGGTACCAACTGAGCACGCCCAGCTCCAGCAGAGGTGAGACCAGGACTGGGACCGGGACCAGGACCAGGACCAGACCAGGAACAGAGACCAGGACCAGACCAGGACCAGAGACCAGGACCAGGACCGGGACCAAGACCAGGACCAGAGAGACCAGGACCGGGACCGGGACCAGGACCAGACCAGGACCAGAGATCAAAGACCAGGACCAGGACTGGGACCGGGACCAGGACCAGGACCAGAGACCAGACCAGGACTAGGACCAGGACCAGGACCAGGACCAGACCGGGACCGGGACCAGAGACCAGGGACCAGGACCGGGACCAGACCAGAGACCGGGACCAGGACCAGAGACCGGGACCAGGACTGGGACCAGAGACCAGACCAGGACCAGGACCAGACCGGGACCAGAGACCAGGGACCAGGACCGGGACCAGACCAGAGACCGGGACCAGGACCAGAGACCGGGACCAGGACTGGGACCAGGACCAGAGACCAGACCGGGACCGGGACCAGAGACCAGGGACCAGGACCGGGACCGGGACCAGACCGGGACCGGGACCAGACCAGAGACCAGAGACCAGAGACCAGGACCAGGACCAGGACCAGGACCAGGACCAGGACCAGGACCAGAGACCAGAGACCAGGACCAGACCAGGACCAGAGACCAGAGACCAGGACCAGGACCAGGACCAGGACCAGAGACCAGAGACCAGGACCAGAGACCAGAGACCAGAGACCAGGACCAGAGACCAGAGACCAGGACCAGGACCAGAGACCAGGACCAGAGACCAGGACCAGGACCAGACCAGGACCAGAGACCAGGACCAGAGACCAGGACCAGAGACCAGAGACCAGACCAGGACCAGGACCAGGACCAGAGACCAGGACCAGGACCAGGACCAGGACCAGACCAGGACCAGAGACCAGGACCAGGACCAGAGACCAGACCAGGACCAGACCAGGACCAGAGACCAGAGACCAGAGACCAGACCAGGACCAGAGACCAGAGACCAGGACCAGAGACCAGACCAGGACCAGAGACCAGAGACCAGAGACCAGGACCAGACCAGGACCAGGACCAGGACCAGGACCAGACCAGGACCAGAGACCAGACCAGGACCAGAGACCAGAGACCAGAGACCAGGACCAGACCAGGACCAGAGACCAGAGACCAGGACCAGAGACCAGACCAGGACCAGAGACCAGACCAGGACCAGACCAGGACCAGAGACCAGAGACCAGAGACCAGGACCAGAGACCAGAGACCAGGACCAGACCAGGACCAGGACCAGGACCAGGACCAGGACCAGGACCAGAGACCAGAGACCAGAGACCAGACCAGAGACCAGAGACCAGAGACCAGAGACCAGGACCAGAGACCAGAGACCAGGACCAGACCAGGACCAGGACCAGGACCAGGACCAGGACCAGGACCAGACCAGGACCAGAGACCAGGGACCAGAGACCAGAGACCAGGGACCAGGACCGGGACCAGACCAGAGACCGGGACCAGGACCAGAGACCGGGACCAGGACTGGGACCGGGACCAGACCGGGACCGGGACCAGACCGGGACCGGGACCAGACCGGGACCGGGACCAGAGACCAGGGACCAGGACCGGGACCGGGACCGGGACCAGACCGGGACCGGGACCAGACCAGAGACCAGAGACCAGAGACCAGAGACCAGGACCAGGACCAGGACCAGGACCAGAGACCAGAGACCAGAGACCAGAGACCAGAGACCAGGACCAGGACCAGGACCAGGACCAGAGACCAGAGACCAGGACCAGGACCAGACCAGGACCAGACCAGGACCAGAGACCAGGACCAGAGACCAGAGACCAGGACCAGAGACCAGAGACCAGAGACCAGACCAGGACCAGGACCAGGACCAGGACCAGAGACCAGGACCAGAGACCAGGACCAGGACCAGAGACCAGGACCAGAGACCAGAGACCAGAGACCAGGACCAGAGACCAGGACCAGAGACCAGGACCAGGACCAGAGACCAGACCAGGACCTGAGACCAGAGACCAGAGACCAGGACCAGACCAGGACCAGACCAGGACCAGACCAGGACCAGGACCAGACCAGGACCAGACCAGGACCAGAGACCAGAGACCAGAGACCAGGACCAGAGACCAGAGACCAGGACCAGAACCAGACCAGGACCAGGACCAGAGACCAGAGACCAGAGACCAGGACCAGACCAGACCAGAGACCAGAGACCAGAGACCAGAGACCAGGACCAGAGACCAGGACCAGAACCAGACCAGGACCAGGACCAGAGACCAGAGACCAGAGACCAGGACCAGACCAGACCAGACCAGGACCAGAGACCAGAGACCAGGACCAGACCAGACCAGACCAGGACCAGAGACCAGAGACCAGAGACCAGAGACCAGGACCAGAGACCAGGACCAGAGACCAGGACCAGGACCAGAGACCAGACCAGGACCTGAGACCAGAGACCAGAGACCAGGACCAGACCAGGACCAGACCAGGACCAGACCAGGACCAGGACCAGACCAGGACCAGACCAGGACCAGAGACCAGAGACCAGAGACCAGAGACCAGGACCAGAGACCAGAGACCAGAGACCAGGACCAGAACCAGACCAGGACCAGGACCAGAGACCAGAGACCAGAGACCAGGACCAGACCAGACCAGAGACCAGAGACCAGAGACCAGAGACCAGGACCAGAGACCAGGACCAGAACCAGACCAGGACCAGGACCAGAGACCAGAGACCAGAGACCAGGACCAGACCAGACCAGACCAGGACCAGAGACCAGAGACCAGGACCAGACCAGACCAGACCAGGACCAGAGACCAGACCAGGACCAGACCAGGACCCATTTTCTAAAAGCTCAGTCTCTGCTTCAGGTAAAACCGGTCCGGCGCTCAGAGTCCGGGTCCAGTTCCAGTCCGTGGTGGTTCTGCCGATGGAGCAGTACAAAGAGTTCGCCGAGTGGATCAGCGCCAACTACCTGAGACTCTGTGGGACTTTAGAGTCCAACCTGAGCCTGAGGTCCAAGGACGAGATCTCAGCCGCTCTGGTCCACATCCTGCACAGCACCGGCAAGGCCAAGGTCAGAACCGGGTCAGGACCGGGTCAGAACCGGGTCAGGACCGAGTCAGGACTGAGTCAGAACCGGGTCAGAACAGAGCTCCTAAAGCGACTCCTCTCTCCCCTGATTGGCTCCTCTGACTCCTCCCTCCTCTGACTCCTCTCTCCTCTCATTGGCTCCTCTGACTCCTCCCTCCTCTGATTGGCTCCTCTGACTCCTCTCTCCTCTGATTGGCTCCTCTGACTCCTCCCTCCTCTCATTGGCTCCTCTGACTCCTCTCTCCTCTCATTGGCTCCTCTGACTCCTCCCTCCTCTGATTGGCTCCTCTGACTCCTCCCTCCTCTGATTGGCTCCTCTGACTCCTCTCTCCTCTGATTGGCTCCTCTGACTCCTCTCTCCTCTCATTGGCTCCTCTGACTCCTCTCTCCTCTCATTGGCTCCTCTGACTCCTCCCTCCTCTGACTCCTCTCTCCTCTCATTGGCTCCTCTGACTCCTCCCTCCTCTGATTGGCTCCTCTGACTCCTCTCTCCTCTGATTGGCTCCTCTGACTCCTCTCTCCTCTGATTGGCTCCTCTGACTCCTCTCTCCTCTCATTGGCTCCTCTGACTCCTCCCTCCTCTGACTCCTCTCCTCTCATTGGCTCCTCTGACTCCTCTCTCCTCTGATTGGCTCCTCTGAATCCTCTGTCCTCTGATTGGCTCCTCTGACTCCTCTGTCCTCTGATTGGCTCCTCTGACTCCTCTCCTCTGATTGGCTCCTCTGACTCCTCTGTCCTCTCATTGGCTCCTCTGACTCCTCCCTCCTCTGATTGGCTCCTCTGACTCCTCTCTCCTCTCATTGGCTCCTCTGACTCCTCTCTCCTCTGATTGGCTCCTCTGACTCCTCCCTCCTCTCATTGGCTCCTCTGACTCCTCTCTCCTCTGATTGGCTCCTCTGACTCCTCCCTCCTCTGATTGGCTCCTCTGACTCCTCCCTCCTCTCATTGGCTCCTCTGACTCCTCCCTCCTCTGACTCCTCTCCTCTCATTGGCTCCTCTGACTCCTCTCTCCTCTGATTGGCTCCTCTGACTCCTCCCTCCTCTGATTGGCTCCTCTGACTCCTCCCTCCTCTGATTGGCTCCTCTGACTCCTCCCTCCTCTGATTGGCTCCTCTGACTCCTCTCCTCTCATTGGCTCCTCTGACTCCTCCCTCCTCTGATTGGCTCCTCTGACTCCTCTGTCCTCTGATTGGCTCCTCTGACTCCTCCCTCCTCTCATTGGCTCCTCTGACTCCTCCCTCCTCTGACTCCTCTCCTCTCATTGGCTCCTCTGACTCCTCCCTCCTCTGATTGGCTCCTCTGACTCCTCCCTCCTCTGATTGGCTCCTCTGACTCCTCTCTCCTCTCATTGGCTCCTCTGACTCCTCCCTCCTCTCATTGGCTCCTCTGACTCCTCTCTCCTCTGATTGGCTCCTCTGACTCCTCTCTCCTCTCATTGGCTCCTCTGACTCCTCTCCTCTCATTGGCTCCTCTGACTCCTCCCTCCTCTCATTGGCTCCTCTGACTCCTCCCTCCTCTGATTGGCTCCTCTGACTCCTCCCTCCTCTCATTGGCTCCTCTGACTCCTCCCTCCTCTGATTGGCTCCTCTGACTCCTCTCTCCTCTGATTGGCTCCTCTGACTCCTCTCTCCTCTCATTGGCTCCTCTGACTCCTCCCTCCTCTCATTGGCTCCTCTGACTCCTCCCTCCTCTGATTGGCTCCTCTGACTCCTCCCTCCTCTCATTGGCTCCTCTGACTCCTCCCTCCTCTCATTGGCTCCTCTGACTCCTCTCTCCTCTGATTGGCTCCTCTGACTCCTCTCTCCTCTGATTGGCTCCTCTGACTCCTCTCTCCTCTGATTGGCTCCTCTGACTCCTCTGATTGGCTCCTCTGACTCCTCTCTCCTCTGATTGGCTCCTCTGACTCCTCTCTCCTCTGATTGGCTCCTCTGACTCCTCTCTCCTCTGATTGGCTCCTCTGACTCCTCCCTCCTCTGATTGGCTCCTCTGACTCCTCTCTCCTCTGATTGGCTCCTCTGACTCCTCCCTCCTCTGATTGGCTCCTCTGACTCCTCTCTCCTCTGATTGGCTCCTCTGACTCCTCCCTCCTCTGATTGGCTCCTCTGACTCCTCTCTCCTCTGATTGGCTCCTCTGACTCCTCTCCTCTGATTGGCTCCTCTGACTCCTCTCCTCTCATTGGCTCCTCTGACTCCTCTCTCCTCTGATTGGCTCCTCTGACTCCTCTCCTCTGATTGGCTCCTCTGACTCCTCTGTCCTCTCATTGGCTCCTCTGACTCCTCCCTCCTCTGATTGGCTCCTCTGACTCCTCCCTCCTCTCATTGGCTCCTCTGACTCCTCCCTCCTCTCATTGGCTCCTCTGACTCCTCCCTCCTCTCATTGGCTCCTCTGACTCCTCCCTCCTCTCATTGGCTCCTCTGACTCCTCTCTCCTCTGATTGGCTCCTCTGACTCCTCCCTCCTCTGACTCCTCTCCTCTCATTGGCTCCTCTGACTCCTCCCTCCTCTCATTGGCTCCTCTGACTCCTCTCTCCTCTGATTGGCTCCTCTGACTCCTCCCTCCTCTGATTGGCTCCTCTGACTCCTCCCTCCTCTCATTGGCTCCTCTGACTCCTCTCTCCTCTGATTGGCTCCTCTGACTCCTCTCCTCTCATTGGCTCCTCTGACTCCTCTCTCCTCTGATTGGCTCCTCTGACTCCTCCCTCCTCTGATTGGCTCCTCTGACTCCCTCCCTCCTCTGATTGGCTCCTCTGACTCCTCCCTCCTCTCATTGGCTCCTCTGACTCCTCCCTCCTCTGACTCCTCTCCACTCATTGGCTCCTCTGACTCCTCTCTCCTCTGATTGGCTCCTCTGACTCCTCCCTCCTCTCATTGGCTCCTCTGACTCCTCCCTCCTCTGACTCCTCTCCTCTCATTGGCTCCTCTGACTCCTCCCTCCTCTGATTGGCTCCTCTGACTCCTCTGTCCTCTGATTGGCTCCTCTGACTACACTCTCCTCTCATTGGCTCCTCTGACTCTTCACTCCTCTGACTCCCCTCTCCTCTCATTGGCTCCTCTGACTCCTCCCTCCTCTGATTGGCTCCTCTGACTCCTCCCTCCTCTCATTGGCTCCTCTGACTCCTCTCTCCTCTCATTGGCTCCTCTGACTCCTCCCTCCTCTCATTGGCTCCTCTGACTCCTCTCTCCTCTCATTGGCTCCTCTGACTCCTCCCTCCTCTCATTGGCTCCTCTGACTCCTCCCTCCTCTCATTGGCTCCTCTGACTCCTCCCTCCTCTGATTGGCTCCTCTGACTCCTCCCTCCTCTCATTGGCTCCTCTGACTCCTCTCCTCTGATTGGCTCCTCTGACTCCTCTCTCCTCTCATTGGCTCCTCTGACTCCTCCCTCCTCTCATTGGCTCCTCTGACTCCTCTCTCCTCTGATTGGCTCCTCTGACTCCTCTCTCCTCTCATTGGCTCCTCTGACTCCTCTCTCCTCTCATTGGCTCCTCTGACTCCTCTCCTCTCATTGGCTCCTCTGACTCCTCCCTCCTCTGATTGGCTCCTCTGACTCCTCCCTCCTCTGATTGGCTCCTCTGACTCCTCCCTCCTCTCATTGGCTCCTCTGACTCCTCTCTCCTCTGATTGGCTCCTCTGACTCCTCCCTCCTCTGATTGGCTCCTCTGACTCCTCCCTCCTCTGATTGGCTCCTCTGACTCCTCCCTCCTCTCATTGGCTCCTCTGACTCCTCTCTCTCTGATTGGCTCCTCTGACTCCTCTCTCTCCTCTCATTGGCTCCTCTGACTCCTCTCTCCTCCTCATTGGCTCCTCTGACTCCTCTCCTCTCATTGGCTCCTCTGACTCCTCCCTCCTCTCATTGGCTCCTCTGACTCCTCTCTCCTCTCATTGGCTCCTCTGACTCCTCTCTCCTCTGATTGGCTCCTCTGACTCCTCTCCTCTCATTGGCTCCTCTGACTCCTCTCTCCTCTCATTGGCTCCTCTGACTCCTCCCTCCTCTCATTGGCTCCTCTGACTCCTCCCTCCTCTGATTGGCTCCTCTGACTCCTCCCTCCTCTGATTGGCTCCTCTGACTCCTCCCTCCTCTGATTGGCTCCTCTGACTCCTCCCTCCTCTGATTGGCTCCTCTGACTCCTCCCTCCTCTCATTGGCTCCTCTGACTCCTCTCTCCTCTGATTGGCTCCTCTGACTCCTCCCTCCTCTGATTGGCTCCTCTGACTCCTCCCTCCTCTGATTGGCTCCTCTGACTCCTCCCTCCTCTCATTGGCTCCTCTGACTCCTCTCTCCTCTGATTGGCTCCTCTGACTCCTCCCTCCTCTGACTCCTCTCCTCTCATTGGCTCCTCTGACTCCTCCCTCCTCTCATTGGCTCCTCTGACTCCTCCCTCCTCTGACTCCTCTCCTCTCATTGGCTCCTCTGACTCCTCTCTCCTCTGATTGGCTCCTCTGACTCCTCCCTCCTCTCATTGGCTCCTCTGACTCCTCTCTCCTCTGATTGGCTCCTCTGACTCCTCCCTCCTCTGATTGGCTCCTCTGACTCCTCCCTCCTCTCATTGGCTCCTCTGACTCCTCTCTCCTCTGATTGGCTCCTCTGACTCCTCCCTCCTCTCATTGGCTCCTCTGACTCCTCCCTCCTCTCATTGGCTCCTCTGACTCCTCCCTCCTCTGACTCCTCTCCTCTCATTGGCTCCTCTGACTCCTCTCTCCTCTGATTGGCTGTTGCAGGACTTCCTGACCGACCTCATGATGGCGGAGGTGGACCGTTGCCGTGACAACGATCAGCTGATCTTCAGAGAAAACACTCTGGCGACGAAAAGCATCGAGGAATATCTGAAACTGATCGGACACAAGTACCTGCAGGACGCGCTGGGTCCGGGACTTTTAACTGTTTGACCTTTGACCTTTAACCCCTAAAAACAAATGTTCTGTGTTTGATTGAAGCTGGTTTCTGATTGGTTCGTTCTGTTTGATTGAAGCTGGTTTCTGATTGGTTCGTTCTGTTTGATTGAAGCTGGTTTCTGATTGGTTCGTTCTGTTTGATTGAAGCTGGTTTCTGATTGGTTCGTTCTGTTTGATTGAAGCTGGTTTCTGATTGGTTCGTTCTGTTTGATTGAAGCTGGTTTCTGATTGGTTCGTTCTGTTTGATTGAAGCTGGTTTCTGATTGGTTCGTTCTGTTTGATTGAAGCTGGTTTCTGATTGGTTCGTTCTGTTTGATTGAAGCTGGTTTCTGATTGGTTCGTTCTGTTTGATTGAAGCTGGTTTCTGATTGGTTCGTTCTGTTTGATTGAAGCTGGTTTCTGATTGGTTCAGGTGAGTTCGTGAAGGCCTTGTACGAGTCGGATGAAAACTGTGAGGTGGATCCTTCTCGATGCTCCGCCTCCGACCTCCACGAGCACCAGGCGAACCTACGGATGTGCTGCGAGCTGGCCTTCTGCAAGATCCTCGACTCCTACAGGTAAAGAACCTACGGGAAAAGAACCTACGGGAAAAGAACCTACGGGTAAAGAACCTACGGGTAAAGAACCTACAGGTAAAGAACCTAAAGGAAAAGAACTTACAGGTAAAGAACCTACAGGTAAAGAACCTACGGGTAAAGAACCTACAGGTAAAGAACCTACGGGTAAAGAACCTACAGGTAAAGAACCTAAAGGAAAAGAACCTACAGGTAAAGAACCTACAGGTATAGAACCTACAGGTATAGAACCTACAGGTAAAGAACCTCCAGGTAAAGAACCTACAGGAAAAGAACCTACAGGTAAAGAACCTACGGGAAAAGAACCTACAGGTAAAGAACCTACGGGTAAAGAACCTACAGGTATAGAACCTACAGGTAAAGAACCTAGGAAAAGAAACTCCAGGGAAAGAACCTACGGGTAAAGAACCTACAGGTATAGAACCTAAAGGTAAAGAACCTACAGGTAAAGAACCTACGGGAAAAGAACCTACAGGTATAGAACCTACAGGTAAAGAACCTCCAGGTAAAGAACCTACAGGAAAAGAACCTACAGGTAAAGAACCTAAAGGAAAAGAACCTACAGGTAAAGAACCTACAGGTATAGAACCTACAGGTAAAGAACCTCCAGGTAAAGAACCTACAGGAAAAGAACCTACAGGTAAAGAACCTAAAGGAAAAGAACCTACAGGTAAAGAACCTACGGGAAAAGAACCTACAGGTAAAGAACCTACGGGTAAAGAACCTACAGGTAAAGAACCTAAAGGAAAAGAACCTACAGGTAAAGAACCTACGGGAAAAGAACCTACAGGTATAGAACCTACAGGTAAAGAACCTCCAGGTAAAGAACCTACGGGTAAAGAACCTACAGGTATAGAACCTACAGGTAAAGAACCTAGGAAAAGAACTTACAGGTAAAGAACCTACAGGTAAAGAACCTACGGGTAAAGAACCTACAGGTAAAGAACCTACGGGTAAAGAACCTACAGGTAAAGAACCTAAAGGAAAAGAACCTACAGGTAAAGAACCTACAGGTATAGAACCTACAGGTATAGAACCTACAGGTAAAGAACCTCCAGGTAAAGAACCTACAGGAAAAGAACCTACAGGTAAAGAACCTAAAGGAAAAGAACCTACAGGTAAAGAACCTACTGGTAAAGAACCTACAGGTAAAGAACCTACGGGTAAAGAACCTACAGGTAAAGAACCTAAAGGAAAAGAACCTACAGGTAAAGAACCTACGGGAAAAGAACCTACAGGTAAAGAACCTACGGGTAAAGAACCTACAGGTAAAGAACCTAAAGGAAAAGAACCTACAGGTAAAGAACCTACGGGAAAAGAACCTACAGGTATAGAACCTACAGGTAAAGAACCTCCAGGTAAAGAACCTACAGGAAAAGAACCTACAGGTAAAGAACCTACAGGAAAAGAACCTACAGGTAAAGAACCTACGGGTAAAGAACCTACAGGTATAGAGCCTACAGGTATAGAACCTACAGGTAAAGAACCTACAGGAAAAGAACCTACAGGAAAAGAACCTACAGGTAAAGAACCTAGGAAAAGAACCTACAGGTAAAGAACCTACAGGTAAAGAACCTACAGGTAAAGAACCTACAGGTAAAGAACCTAGGAAAAGAACCTACAGGTAAAGAACCTACAGGTATAGAACCTACAGGTAAAGAACCTACAGGAAAAGAACCTACAGGAAAAGAACCTACAGGTAAAGAACCTAGGAAAAGAACCTACAGGTAAAGAACCTACAGGTAAAGAACCTACAGGTATAGAACCTACAGGTAAAGAACCTACAGGAAAAGAACCTACAGGAAAAGAACCTACAGGTAAAGAACCTAGGAAAAGAACCTACAGGTAAAGAACCTAAAGGAAAAGAACCTACAGGTAAAGAACCTACAGGTAAAGAACCTACAGGTATAGAGCCTACAGGTAGAGTCTCTCTCTCTAAACATAGAGTCTCCTCTCTCTCTCTCTAAACGTAGAGTCTTCTCTCTCTAAACGTAGAGTCTCCTCTCTCTCTCTAAACATAGAGTCTTCTCTCTCTAAACGTAGAGTCTCCTCTCTCTAAACGTAGAGTCTCCTCTCTCTAAACGTAGAGTCTCCTCTCTCTCTCTAACATGGCGTCTCCTCTCTCGACCGTAGAGTCTCCCCTCTCTAAACATGGCGTCTCCTCTCTCTAACATGGCGTCTCCTCTCTCGACCTTAGAGTCTCTTCTCTCTAAACGTAGACTCTCCTCTCTCGACCGTAGAGTCTCCCCTCTCTAACATGGCGTCTCCTCTCTCGACCTTAGACTCTCCTCTCTCTAAACATGGCGTCTCCTCTCTCTAACATGGCGTCTCCTCTCTCGACCTTAGAGTCTCTTCTCTCTAAACGTAGACTCTCCTCTCTCGACCTTAGAGTCTTCCCGCGGGAGCTGAAGGAGGTGTTCTGCTCGTGGAGGGAGGAGTGCGTGTCCCGGGGCAGGGGCGACCTGTCGGAGCGTCTGGTGGCGGCGTCTCTGTTCCTGCGCTTCCTGGTTCCCGCCGTCATGTCGCCCTCGCTCTTCCAACTCTGCGCAGAGTTTCCCGACGAACGGACGGCACGAACCCTGACGCTCATCGCCAAAGTCGTCCAGAACCTCGCCAACTTCAGCAAGTACGCCTCACAGCAGGACGGACCCACAGCAGGACAGACCGACTCACAGCAGGACGGGCCGCCTCACAGCAGGACGGACTCACAGCAGGACGGACCGACTCACGGCAGGACGGGCCCACTCACACCAGACCGACTCACAGCAGGACGGACCCACTCACAGCAGGACAGACTCACAGCAGGACAGACCGACTCACAGCAGGACGGACCCACAGCAGGACGGACCGACTCACAGCAGGACAGACCGACTCACAGCAGGACGGGCCGAAGCACCAGGACAGACCGACTCACAGCAGGACGGGCCGCCTCACAGCAGGACGGACTCACAGCAGGACGGACCGACTCACGGCAGGACGGGCCCACTCACACCAGACCGACTCACAGCAGGACGGACCGCCTCACAGCAGGACGGACTCACAGCAGGACGGACCGACTCACAGCAGGACGGACCCACAGCAGGACGGACCGACTCACAGCAGGACAGACCGACTCACAGCAGGACAGACCGACTCACAGCAGGACGGACCCACTCACAGCAGGACGGACCGACTCACAGCAGGACAGACTCACAGCAGGACAGACCGACTCACAGCAGGACGGACCGACTCACAGCAGGACGGACCGAAGCACCAGGACAGACCGACTCACAGCAGGACGGACTCACAGCAGGACGGACCGACTCACAGCAGGACAGACTCACAGCAGGACAGACCGACTCACAGCAGGAGAGACCGACTCACAGCAGGACGGGCCGCCTCACAGCAGGACGGACTCACAGCAGGACGGACCGACTCACAGCAGGACGGACCGACTCACAGCAGGACGGACAGACTCACAGCAGGACGGACCGACTCTGGGTCACGTGCGCTCTGGGTCTAATGCGCTCTGGGTCTAATGCGCTCTGGTCTGCTGCGCTCTGGGTCACGCTCTGGGTCACGTGCGCTCTGGGTCACGTGCGCTCTGGGTCACGCTCTGGGTCACGTGCGCTCTGGGTCACGCTCTGGGTCACGTGCGCTCTGGGTCACGTGCGCTCTGGGTCACGTGCGCTCCGGGTCACGTGCGCTCTGGGTCACGTGCGCTCTGGGTCACGCTCTGGGTCACGTGCGCTCTGGGTCTAGGTCTAGTGCACTCTGGGTCACGTGCGCTCCGGGTCACGTGCGCTCCGGGTCACGTGCGCTCTGGGTCACGTGCGCTCTGGGTCACGTGCGCTCCGGGTCACGTGCGCTCTGGGTCTAATGCGCTCTGGGTCACGTGCGCTCTGGGTCACGTGCGCTCTGGGTCACGTGCGCTCCGGGTCACGTGCGCTCCGGGTCACGTGCGCTCCGGGTCACGTGCGCTCTGGGTCACGTGCGCTCTGGGTCTAATGCGCTCTGGGTCACGTGCGCTCTGGGTCACGCTCTGGGTCTGATGCGCTCTGGGTCTAGTGCGCTCTGGGTCACGTGCGCTCTGGGTCACGCGCGCTCTGGGTCACGCGCGCTCTGGGTCACGCTCTGGGTCTGATGCGCTCTGGGTCTGATGCGCTCTGGGTCTAATGCGCTCTGGGTCACGTGCGCTCTGGGTCACGCGCGCTCTGGGTCACACTCCGGGTCTAAAGCGCTCTGGGTCACGCTCTGGGTCACGTGCACTCTGGGTCACGCTCTGGGTCACGTGCGCTCTGGGTCACGCTCTGGGTCACGCGCGCTCTGGGTCACGCTCTGGGTCACGAGCGCTCTGGGTCACGTGCGGTCTGGGTCACGCTCTGGGTCACGAGCGCTCTGGGTCTCGGGCGCTCTGGATCACGTGCCTCTGGGTCACGTGCTCTGGGTCCCACGCGCGCTCTGGGTCACGCGGCGCTCTGGGTCACGCTCCGGGTCACGTGCGCTCTGGGTCACGTGCGCTCCGGGTCACGTGCGCTCTGGGTCACGTGCGCTCTGGGTCACGTGCGCTCTGGGTCACGTGCGCTCTGGGTCACGCTCTGGGTCACGTGCTCTGGGTCACGTGCGGTCTGGGTCACGCTCTGGGTCACGCTCTGGGTCACGTGCTCTGGGTCACGTGCGGTCTGGGTCACGCTCTGGGTCACGTGCGCTCTGGGTCACGCTCTGGGTCACGCTCTGGGTCACGCGCGCTCTGGGTCACACTCTGGGTCACGCTCTGGGTCACGCTCTGGGTCACGTGCGCTCTGGGTCTGATGCGCTCTGGGTCACGCGCGCTCTGGGTCACACTCCGGGTCTAATGCGCTCTGGGTCACGAGCGCTCTGGGTCACGCGCGGTCTGGGTCACGCTCTGGGTCACGCTCTGGGTCACGTGTGCTCTGGGTCACACTCTGGGTCACGCTCTGGGTCACACTCTGGGTCACGAGCGCTCTGGGTCACGTGCGCTCTGGGTCACGAGCGCTCTGGGTCACGTGCGGTCTGGGTCACGTGCTCTGGGTCACGTCTGCTCTGGGTCACACTCTGGGTCACGCTCTGGGTCACGCGCGCTCTGGGTCACGTGCGGTCTGGGTCACGCTCTGGGTCACGCTCTGGGTCACGTGCTCTGGGTCACGCTCTGGGTCACGCTCTGGGTCACGTGCTCTGGGTCTGCTGCAGGTTCGGGGTGAAGGAGGACTACATGGTGTTCATGAATGACTTCGTGGAGCGTCAGTGGAGCTCGATGCAGAGGTTTGTGACGGAGATCTCCAGCCCAGAGTCGGTGAACCAGGGCCAGGGCTTCGAGGGCTACATCGACCTGGGACGAGAACTGTCCAGTCTGCACGGGATCCTGAGCCAGCTGGACCAGGTGAGGCCGGGAGGGCATCTGACGCTCTGTGCTCAAAGCCCACGTCACGTTCTTCTTCTTCTGTTCTCCTCAGTCTTTGCTGCTCAAACTTCCTCCTTTGCCGCGCATCGTTCGAGATCTGTCATTGGCCCTCGCGAACCCCGGGGGCGTGGCCTCTGCTGCGGGGGGCGGAGTCACCGTCGGGATGGGCGTGGCCAGTCCGGAGCCACAGCGAATCACGTCGCCTCCTCCGATGTCTCCGCCCCTTTCCAACGTCAACCCGAGTGTGGGCGCAATGGATTCTGGGTAAGAACTGGTTTAACCAGGATCTAAACTGGTTTAAATTGGACCAAGACTGGGATCAGGGTCAGAACTGGGCTCAGGACCAGGGGTTTAGTCCTGGTTTAGTCCTGGTTTAGTTTTGGAGGATGTGAGCAGGTTTAAGTGGGATCCTAACCGGTCTAACTGTTTCTTCTCAGGTTTAAGTGGGATCCTAACCGGTCTAACTGTTTCTTCTCAGGTTTAAGCAGGATCCTAACCGGTCTAACTCTTTCTTCTCAGGTTTAAGTGGGATCCTAACCAGTTTAAGTGGGATCCTAACCAGTTTAAGCAGGATCCTAACCGGTCTAACTCTTTCTTCTCAGGTTTAAGTGGGATCCTAACCAGTTTAAGTGGGATCCTAACCGGTCTAACTGTTTCCTCTCAGGTTTAAGTGGGATCCTAACCGGTCTAACTCTTTCTTCTCAGGTTTAAGCAGGATCCTAACCGGTCTAACTGTTTCTTCTCAGGTTTAAGTGGGATCCTAACCAGTTTAAGCAGGATCCTAACCGGTCTAACTGTTTCTTCTCAGGTTTAAGTGGGATCCTAACCGGTTTAAGCAGGATCCTAACCGGTCTAACTCTTTCTTCTCAGGTTTAAGTGGGATCCTAACCGGTCTAACTGTTTCTTCTCAGGTTTAAGTGGGATCCTAACCAGTTTAAGTGGGATCCTAACCAGTTTAAGTGGGATCCTAACCGGTCTAACTGTTTCCTCTCAGGTTTAAGTGGGATCCTAACCGGTCTAACTCTTTCTTCTCAGGTTTAAGTGGGATCCTAACCAGTCTAACTCTTTCTTCTCAGGTTTAAGCAGGATCCTAACCGGTCTAACTCTTTCTTCTCAGGTTTAAGCAGGATCCTAACCGGTTTAAGCAGGATCCTAACCGGTCTAACTCTTTCTTCTCAGGTTTAAGCAGGATCCTAACCGGTTTAAGCAGGATCCTAACCGGTCTAACTCTTTCTTCTCAGGTTTAAGCAGGATCCTAACCGGTCTAACTCTTTCTTCTCAGGTTTAAGTGGGATCCTAACCGGTCTAACTCTTTCTTCTCAGGTTTAAGTGGGATCCTAACCAGTTTAAGCAGGATCCTAACCGGTCTAACTGTTTCTTCTCAGGTTTAAGTGGGATCCTAACCGGTCTAACTGTTTCTTCTCAGGTTTAAGCAGGATCCTAACCGGTCTAACTCTTTCTTCTCAGGTTTAAGTGGGATCCTAACCAGTTTAAGTGGGATCCTAACCGGTCTAACTCTTTCTTCTTAGGTTTAAGTGGGATCCTAACCGGTCTAACTCTTTCTTCTCAGGTTTAAGCAGGATCCTAACCGGTCTAACTCTTTCTTCTCAGGTTTAAGTGGGATCCTAACCGGTCTAACTCTTTCTTCTCAGGTTTAAGTGGGATCCTAACCAGTTTAAGCAGGATCCTAACCGGTCTAACTGTTTCCTCTCAGGTTTAAGTGGGATCCTAACCGGTCTAACTCTTTCTTCTCAGGTTTAAGTGGGATCCTAACCGGTTTAAGTGGGATCCTAACCGGTCTAACTCTTTCTTCTCAGGTTTAAGTGGGATCCTAACCAGTTTAAGTGGGATCCTAACCGGTCTAACTGTTTCTTCTCAGGTTTAAGTGGGATCCTAACCAGTTTAAGTGGGATCCTAACCGGTCTAACTCTTTCTTCTCAGGTTTAAGTGGGATCCTAACCGGTTTAAGCAGGATCCTAACCGGTCTAACTGTTTCTTCTCAGGTTTAAGTGGGATCCTAACCGGTTTAAGCAGGATCCTAACCGGTCTAACTGTTTCTTCTCAGGTTTAAGTGGGATCCTAACCAGTTTAAGTGGGATCCTAACCGGTCTAACTCTTTCTTCTCAGGTTTAAGTGGGATCCTAACCGGTCTAACTCTTTCTTCTCAGGTTTAAGTGGGATCCTAACCAGTTTAAGTGGGATCCTAACCGGTCTAACTGTTTCTTCTCAGGTTTAAGTGGGATCCTAACCAGTTTAAGCAGGATCCTAACCGGTCTAACTCTTTCTTCTCAGGTTTAAGCGGGATCCTAACCGGTCTAACTCTTTCTTCTCAGGTTTAAGCAGGATCCTAACCGGTCTAACTCTTTCTTCTCAGGTTTAAGCAGGATCCTAACCGGTCTAACTCTTTCTTCTCAGGTTTAAGTGGGATCCTAACCGGTCTAACTCTTTCTTCTCAGGTTTAAGTGGGATCCTAACCGGTCTAACTCTTTCTTCTCAGGTTTAAGCAGGATCCTAACCGGTCTAACTCTTTCTTCTCAGGTTTAAGTGGGATCCTAACCGGTCTAACTCTTTCTTCTCAGGTTTAAGCAGGATCCTAACCGGTCTAACTCTTTCTTCTCAGGTTTAAGTGGGATCCTAACCAGTTTAAGCAGGATCCTAACCGGTTTAAGTGGGATCCTAACCGGTCTAACTCTTTCTTCTCAGGTTTAAGCAGGATCCTAACCGGTTTAAGTGGGATCCTAACCGGTCTAACTCTTTCTTCTCAGGCTGGTGGACTTCACGCGGCTTCCGTCTCCGACTCCTGAAAACAAAGAGTTGTTTTTTGTGACCAAAGGCTCGAGTTTGCAGCCGGCGTCAGGTGAGTCTCGCTCTGAATGTCTGTCCCGGGCCGCGACCCCAGACTCACACATTCAGCCTGCGCTCTACAGGGGGCGCTACAGGGCATGACCATCAGGGGAAAAGTGGGTCAACTCAAAATGTCCCACAATGCACTGGGAGAGTGTACAACAGGCTCCACCCAGAAAGATCATGTGACGTTGGTCTGGTCCAGGATTCAAACCCACAAACTCCTTATTGGGAGAAAATAGCACTAACCACTCTGTCGCTAAAGTCGCTAACGTTAGCCACAATTGTGAATGAACCATTAGCCATAAAGTCGCTAACGTTAGCCACAATTGTGAATGAATATTAGCCACAGTTATGAATTAACATTAGCCATAAAGTCCTTAACGTTAGCCACAATTATGAATGAACCATTAGCCATAAAGTCGCTAACGTTAGCCACAGTTATGAATGAACCATTAGCCATAAAGTCGCTAACGTTAGCCACAGTTATGAATGAACCATTAGCCATAAAGTCGCTAACGTTAGCCACAATTGTGAATGAATATTAGCCATAAAGTCGCTAACGTTAGCCACAATTGTGAATGAATATTAGCCATAAAGTCGCTAACGTTAGCCACAATTATGAATGAACCATTAGCCATAAAGTCCTTAACGTTAGCCACAATTATGAATGAACCATTAGCCATAAAGTCGCTAACGTTAGCCACAATTATGAATGAACCATTAGCCATAAAGTCGCTAACGTTAGCCACAGTTATGAATGAACCATTAGCCATAAAGTCGCTAACGTTAGCCACAGTTATGAATGAACCATTAGCCATAAAGTCGCTAACGTTAGCCACAGTTATGAATGAACCATTAGCCATAAAGTCGCTAACGTTAGCCACAGTTATGAATGAACCATTAGCCATAAAGTCGCTAACGTTAGCCACAGTTATGAATGAACCATTAGCCATAAAGTCGCTAACGTTAGCCACAGTTATGAATGAACCATTAGCCATAAAGTCGCTAACGTTAGCCACAGTTATGAATGAACCATTAGCCATAAAGTCGCTAACGTTAGCCACAATTAAGAATGAACCATTAGCCATAAAGTCGCTAACGTTAGCCACAATTAAGAATGAACCATTAGCCAAAAAGTCGCTAACGTTAGCCACAATTATGAATGAACCATTAGCCATAAAGTCGCTAACGTTAGCCATGTTTATCCTGTCAGTTTGACGTTTCATACGAGTCATGAAGCCCCGCCCCCTCTGTCCCAGGTTGATTAGTGGTCGTGTGAGGTACTGCAGCCTTTTTCTAAAATGTCACATTATAATCACAGACAGGACTGAATTATTATCAGTATTTAAATAAAATAGAAGGAAATGTTCTTTTCTACCGTTTATAAAATCACACAAATTACCGTTTTTATATGAAGTGGGGGATTGTGGTCACGTGGCGCCCTAAAGCAAAGATGGCCGCCTCCGTATCAGGAAGTAAAGCAAAGATGGCCGCCTCCGTATCAGGAAGGAAAGCAAAGATGGCCGCCTCCGTATCAGGAAGTAAAACAAAGATGGCCGCCTCCGTATCAGGAAGTAAAACAAAGATGGCCGCCTCCGTATCAGGAAGTAAAACAAAGATGGCCGCCTCAGTATCAGGAAGTAAAACAAAGATGGCCGCCTCCGTATCAGGAAGTAAAACAAAGATGGCCGCCTCCGTATCAGGAAGTAAAACAAAGATGGCCGCCTCCGTATCAGGAAGTAAAACAAAGATGGCCGCCTCCGTATCAGGAAGTAAAACAAAGATGGCCGCCTCCGTATCAGGAAGTAAAGCAAAGATGTCCGCCTCCGTATCAGGAAGTAAAGCAAAGATGGCCGCCTCCGTATCAGGAAGTAAAGCAAAGATGGCGCCTCCGTATCAGGAAGTAAAACAAAGATGGCGCCTCCGTATCAGAAAGTAAAACAAAGATGGCGCCTCCGTTTCAGGAAGTAAAACAAAGATGGCCGCCTCCGTATCAGGAAGTAAAACAAAGATGGCCGCCTCCGTATCAGGAAGTAAAGCAAAGATGGCCGCCTCCGTATCAGGAAGTAAAACAAAGATGGCCGCCTCCGTATCAGGAAGTAAAACAAAGATGGCCGCCTCCGTATCAGGAAGTAAAGCAAAGATGGCCGCCTCCGTATCAGAAAGTAAAACAAAGATGGCCGCCTCCGTATCAGGAAGTAAAACAAAGATGGCCGCCTCCGTATCAGAAAGTAAAACAAAGATGGCCGCCTCCGTATCAGAAAGTAAAGCAAAGATGGCCGCCTCCGTATCAGGAAGTAAAACAAAGATGGCCGCCTCCGTATCAGGAAATAAAGCAAAGATGGCCGCCTCCGTATCAGAAAGTAAAACAAAGATGGCCGCCTCCGTATAAAAATGCGGAAGTAAGAAACCTTTTTGGAGTCATGTGACAATGAGCTCACTCCACAGGGATAAACAGGGCGGCCATTTTGGATTCATCTTCAGGTTTTATTCTAGTTCTATGGTTATGACCCGGTGAGTCTGAGGGAGACATTTGAACTCTGACCTTTGACCTAAGAAAATCTATCGTTCAGTTTTTACATTTGACCAATAATCACAGTGAATGTTGTCATTATTTTACTGTAAATACTTTGATTTTCTTCCTTTTCTTCTGAGTTCTTTCTCACGTCTGAGGTGAAGTGCTAACCTCGTGTCGTCTTCAGGGCTCAGGATCTCTCCGAGCTCGTCGTACTCCGATCCAAATGACGCCAACGATGCTAATGATGCTAACGAGGCTAACGAGTCTAACATGGACGACGCCGGCCTCGACCCCGCCCCCGGAGAGGAGCCGGACGACGAGGGGGCGTGGCGTCGCGCGGGGCTCCTCCCCCTGTCCTTCCAGAACCCGGTTTATCACATGACCACGCCTTCGCCGCGGCAACCGTCCAGCGAAGCCACGCCCCCAGATCCACCACAGGACTCCGCCCCCAAACCCGCCTTCCTCACCCAGATGTCTGACCCCGCCCACTTCCCTGCAGAGCCCGCTCCCTTCCAAAAGCCCCTTTCAGACCCCGCCCCCTTCCAGAAGCCCCTCCCAGAGCGACTCTCGAGCTCAAGCAGCGGAGACGAGTTCAGAGCCACTGACGCCCCGCTCACAGGTAAACAAACAAACAAACAAACAAACAAAGAGACAAACAAACAAACAGACAAACAAACAAAGAGACAAACAAACAAAGAGACAAACAAACAAAGAGACAAACAAACAAACAAACAAACAAACAAACAAAGAGACAAACAAACAAACAAACAAAGAGACAAAGAAACAAACAAACAAAGAGACAAACAAACAAACAAAGAGACAAACAAACAAACAAAGAGACAAACAAACAAACAAAGAGACAAACAAACAAACAAAGAGACAAACAAACAAAGAGACAAACAAACAAAGAGACAAACAAACAAACAAAGAGACAAACAAACAAACAAAGAGACAAGCAAACAAAGAGACAAACAAACAAACAAAGAGACAAACAAACAAAGAGACAAACAAACAAACAAACAAACAAAGAGACAAACAAACAAACAAACAAACAAAGAGACAAACAAACAAACTAACTAACTAACTAACTAACAAAGAGACAAAGAGACAAACAGACAGACAAACAAACAAACAAACAAACAAACAGACAAACAAAGAGACAAACAAACAAACAAACAAAGAGACAAACAAACAAACAGACAGACAGACAAACAAACAAAGAGACAAACAAACAAAGAGACAAACAAAGAGACAAACAAAGAGACAAACAAACAGATAAACAAACAAACAAACAAAACAAAGAGACAAACAAACAAAGAGACAAACAAACAAACAAAGAGACAAACAAACAAAGAAAGAGACAAACAAACAAACAAACAAAGAGACAAACAAACAAACAAACAAACAGACAAACAAACAAAGAGACAAACAAAGAGACAAACAAAGAGACAAACAAACAAAGAGACAAACAAAGAGACAAACAAACAAAGAGACAAACAAACAAACAGACAAACAAAGAGACAAACAAACAAAGAGACAAACAAACAAACAGACAAACAAAGAGACAAACAAACAAACAGACAAACAGACAAAGAGACAAACAAACAAAGAGACAGACAGACAAACAAAGAGACAAACAAAGAGACAAACAAACAAACAAACAAACAAACATATAAACAAACAAAGAGACAAACAAACAAACAAACAAACAAACATATAAACAAACAAAGAGACAAACAAACAAACAAAGAGACAAACAAACAAACAAAGAGACAAACAAAGAGACAGACAGACAAACAAACAGGTAAACAACCAAACAAACAAACAGACAAACAAACAAACAAAGAGACAAACAAAGAGACAAACAAACAAACAAACAAAGAGACAAACAAACAGACAAACAAACAAACAAACAGGTAAACAAACAAACAAACAGACAAACAGACAGACAAACAGACAGACAAACAGACAGACAAACAAACAAACAAACAAACAAACAAACAAAGAGACAAACAAACAAACAGGTAAACAAACAAACAAACAAACAAACACTTAAAGCCCTGAGGCCACTGTGTTCAGTTTAACCCTTTGTGTTCAGGCGGCTCACGTCAGACTGGGCCTCAGCGCCGCATCGATCAGCCTCCTCCTGCGGCGCCCCCTCGTGGTCGGACTCCGCCCAGCGTCCTGCCCAGCTCCGCCCACTACCCTCGCCCCGCCTCTGGGAGCATGATGTCATCGAGCCCCGATTGGCCGAGCTCCAGGCTGCGACAGACGTCGTCCTCGTCTAAAGGAGACAGTCCCGAGAAGCAACGCAAGGTGCGAATGGTTCTGGTCTTGTTCTGGTCCTGGTTCTGATCCTGGTTCTGGTTCTGATCCTGGTCTGGTTCTGGTTCTGGTTCTGGTTCTGATCCTGGTCTGGTTCTGGTCTTCTTCAGGCTCCTTCTCCTTGTGCTTTGGACCGAACAGCAGCTTGGCTCCTGAACATGAACTCCTCGTACGGAGAAACAGAAGAAGAACGACACGAGGAGCACGCCATCGAGAAGGTCCTCCCCCTCCCCAGACACTTCCTCCCTTCTCCCCAGACACCCCCCCCCTCCTTCTCCCAGACACTTCCTCCCTCCTCCCTCTCCCCAGACACTTCCTCCCTCCTCCTCCTTCTCCCAGACACCTCCTCCCTCCTCCCTCCCCCTCCCCAGACACTTCCCCCCCATCCCTCCCTCTCCCCAGACACCTCCTCCCCCTCCCCAGACACTTCCTCCCCTCTCCCCAGACACTTCCCCCCCTAATCCTCCCTCTCCCCAGACACCTCCTCCCCTCTCCCCAGACACTTCCTCCCCTATCCCTCCCTCTCCCCAGACACCTCCCCCCCATCCCTCCCTCTCCCCAGACACTTCCTCCCTCCTCCCTCCCCCTCCCCAGACACTTCCCCCCCCTATCCCTCCCTCTCCCCAGACACTTCCCCCCCCATCCCTCCCCCTCCCCAGACACTTCCTCCCCTATTCCTCCCTCTCCAGACACTTCCCCTCTCCCTCCTCCTCCCCAGACACTTCCTCCCTCCTCCTCCCCAGACACTTCCTCCCTCCTCCTCCCCAGACACTTCCTCCCTCCTCCCTCTCCCCAGACACTTCCTCCCTCCCCAGACACTCCCCCCCTCCCCAGACACTTCCTCCCTCCTCCCTCCTCCCCAGACACTTCCTCCCTCCTCCCTCTCCCCAGACACTTCCTCCCTCCCTCCCTCTCCCCAGACACTTCCTCCCTCCCCAGACACTTCCTCCCTCCCTCCCTCTCCCCAGACACTTCCTCCCTCCTCCCACTCCCCATACACTTCCTCCCTCCTCCCTCTCCCCAGACACTTCCTCCCTCCTCCCTCTCCCCAGACACTTCCTCCCTCCTCCCTCTCCCCAGACACTTCCTCCCTCCTCCCTCTCTCCAGACACTTCCCCTCTCCCTCCCATCTCCCCAGACACTTCCTCCCTCCTCCCCCTCCCTAGACACTTCCTCCCTCTCCCCAGACACTTCCTCCCTCCTCCCCCTCCCCAGACACTTCCTCCCTCTCCCCAGACACTTCCTCCCTCCTCCCTCTCCCCAGACACTTCCTCCCTCCTCCCTCTCCCCAGACACTTCCTCCCTCCTCCCTCCCTCTCCCCAGACACTTCCTCCCTCCCTCTCCCCAGACACTTCCTCCCCTCTCAGTATTCTCATGTGTTAATTGTTGTTGTTGTTTATGGTTGTTGTTTATCGTTGTTGTTTATTATCGTTGTTGTTGTTGTTGTTTATTGTTGTTTATGGTTGTTGTTGTTGTTTATTGTTGTTGTTTATCGTTGTTGTTGTTGTTTATTATTGTTGTTGTTTATCGTTGTTGTTGTTGTTGTTGTTGTTGTTTCAGTACCAGCAGGAGATCGCGCTGTTGCAGGAGAAGCTGCGAGTGGCTGCTCTTCGTCAAGAAGAATGTGAAGCTCGACTCATGGTTCAAGACCAACAGAACCAGCGCATGCTCCAGGAATATCAGGTACACACAACCGCCGCAACCGCCGCAACCGCCAGAGCAACCACCAGAGCAACCGCCAGAGCAACCGCCACAACAACCACAACAACCACAACCACCACAACAACAACCGCCGCAACCACCAAGCAACCGCCAGAGCAACCGCCACAACCACCACAACCACCACAACAACAACCGCCACAACCACCACAACAACCATAACAACAACAACCGCCACAATCACCACAACCACCACAACCACCACCACAACAACCACCACAACAACAACAACCACCAGAGCAACCGCCACAACCACAACCACCACAACTGCCACAACCGCCACAACAACCACAACCGCCAGAGCAACCGCCACAACCACCACAACCGCCAGAGCAACCGCCAGAGCAACCGCCACAACCACCACAACCACCACAACAACAACCGCCACAACCACCACAACAACCATAACAACAACAACCGCCACAATCACCACAACCACCACCACAACAACCACCACAACAACAACAACCACCAGAGCAACCGCCACAACCACCACAACAACAACCACCACAACTGCCACAACCACCAGAGCAACCGCCACAACCACAACCGCCACAACCACCACAACTGCCACAACCGCCACAACAACCACAACCGCCAGAGCAACCGCCACAACCACCACAACCGCCAGAGCAACCGCCAGAGCAACCGAAACAACCACAACCGCCACAACCACCAGAGCAACCGCCGCAACCACCAGAGCAACCGCTGCAACCACCACAACCACCACAACCGCCACAACCGCCACAACCACAAGCACAACCACCACAACCACCACCACAACAACCACCACAACAACAACAACCACCAGAGCAACCGCCACAACCACCACAACAACAACCACCACAACTGCCACAACCACCAGAGCAACCGCCACAACCACAACCGCCACAACCACCACAACTGCCACAACCGCCACAACAACCACAACCGCCAGAGCAACCGCCACAACCACCACAACCGCCAGAGCAACCGCCAGAGCAACCGAAACAACCACAACCGCCACAACCACCAGAGCAACCGCCGCAACCACCAGAGCAACCGCTGCAACCACCACAACCACCACAACCGCCACAACCGCCACAACCACAAGCACAACCACAACAACCACAACAACAACAACCACCGCAACCGCCGCAACCACCAGAGCAACCGCTGCAACCGCCACAACAACCACAACCACCACAACCACCACAACAACAACCGCCACAACCACCACAACAACAACCGCCACAACCACCACAACCACAACAACCACCACAACCACCACAACCACCAGAGCAACCGCCGCAACCACCACAACCGCCAGAGCAACCGCCACAACAACAACCGCCGCAACCACCGCAACCACAACAACCACAACAACCACAACCACCACAACAACAACCGCCACAACAACAACAACCACAACCGCCACAACAACAACCGCCACAACCACCACAACCACCACAACCGCCACAACCGCCACAACCACCACAACCACCACAACAACCACAACCGCCTCAACCACCACAACCACAACAACCACCACAACCGCCGCAACCGCCAGAGCAACCACCAGAGCAACCGCCACAACCACCACAACAACAACCGCCACAACCACCACCACAACAACCACCACAACCGCCTCAACCACCACAACCACCACCACAACAACAACAACCACCAGAGCAACCGCCACAACCACCACAACCACCACAACAACAACCGCCACAATCACCACAACCACCACAACTGCCACAACCACCAGAGCAACCGCCACAACCACCACAACAACAACCATAACAACAACAACCGCCACAATCACCACAACCACCACAACTGCCACAACCACCAGAGCAACCGCCACAACCACAACCGCCACAACCACCACAACCACCACAACTGCCACAACCGCCACAACAACAACAACCATAACAACAACAACCACCACAACCACCACAACAACAACAACCATAACAACCACCAGAGCAACCGCCGCAACCGCCACAACCGCCACAACCACCACCACCACAACTGCCACAACCACCACAACCACCACAACAACAACCGCCACAACCGCCACAACAACCACAACAACAACCGCAGCAACCACAACCACCACAACCACCAGAGCAACCACCACAACCACCAGAGCAACCACCACAACCACCACAACAACAACAACCGCCGCAACCACCAGAGCAACCGCCGCAACCGCCACAACAACCACAACCGCCACAACAACCACAACCACCACAACAACAACCACCGCAACTGCCGCAACCACCGCCACTACCGCCACTACCGCCACAACAACCACCACAACCGCCACAACAACAACAACCACTACAACCACCACAACCACCAGAGCAACCGCCACAACCGCCACCACAACCACCACAACTACCACAACAACAACAACCGCCACAACCGCCACAACCACCACAACAACAACAACCACAACCACCGGAGCAACCGCAACTACCACAACAACAACTACAACAACCGCAGCAACCACCAGAGCAACAGCCACAACAACAACAACTACAACTACAACAACAAGCACAACAACAACCGCCACAACCACTGGAGCAACCGCAACTACCATAACAACAACTACCACAACAACAACCACCAGAGCAACCACAACTACCACAACGACCACAACAACCACAATTAAGACAACAACAGCCACCACAACCATCTGAGCAACCACAACCACAATAACTGCAACTACCACAACTGCAACAATCACAACAACCACCGGAGCAACCACAACAACAACCACCGCAACCACAACAACCATTGCAACCACCTGAGCACCCACAACAACAACCACAGCAACCACAACAACAACCACCGCAACCACAACAACAACCACAACAACAACCACAGCAACCACCGCAACCACAACAACAACCACCGCAACCACAACAACAACCACCGCAACCACAACAACAACCACCGCAACCACAACAACAACCACAACAACAACCACCGCAACCACAACAACAACCACAGCAACCACAACAACAACCACAGCAACCACAACAACAACCACCGCAACCACAACAACCACAACAACAACAACCGCAACCACAACAACAACCACAACAACAACCACCACCACAACAACAACAACCACCACAACCACCCCCCCCTGTCCTGTTTCAGGCTGTAACTGTCCTTGTGTTTCAGGTTCGTCTGGAGGACACAGAGAGTCGTCTGCGGCGGCTTCAGGACGACAAGGACTTACAGATGAACAGCATCATCACCCGGTAACTGTAGCTCCTCCCCCTCCCTCTGACCTCAGGCTGATGGTTTGACCTCTGACCTCAGGCTGATGGTTTGACCTCTGACCTCAGGCTGATGGTTTGACCTCTGACCTCTGACCTCAGGCTGATGGTTCGACCTCTGACCTCAGGCTGATGGTTTGACCTCTGACCTCAGGCTGATGGTTTGACCTCTGACCTCAGGCTGATGGTTTGACCTCAGGCTGATGGTTTGACCTCTGACCTCAGGCTGATGGTTCGACCTCTGACCTCTGACCTCAGGCTGATGGTTTGACCTCTGACCTCTGACCTCAGGCTGATGGTTTGACCTCTGACCTCAGGCTGATGGTTTGACCTCTGACCTCAGGCTGATGGTTTGACCTCTGACCTCAGGCTGATGGTTTGACCTCAGGCTGATGGTTTGACCTCTGACCTCAGGCTGATGGTTCGACCTCTGACCTCTGACCTCAGGCTGATGGTTTGACCTCTGACCTCTGACCTCAGGCTGATGGTTTGACCTCTGACCTCTGACCTCTGACCTCAGGCTGATGGTTTGACCTCTGACCTCTTGCTGATGGTTTGACCTCTGACCTCTGACCTCAGGCTGATGGCGGTGGAGGAGGAGCTAAAGAAGGATCACTCTGACATGCAGCAGGTGGTGGACTCCAAACAGAAGATCATCGAGGCACAGGTTAGACCTGGACTAGACCTGGACTAGACCTGGACTAGACCTGGACTAGACCTGGACTAGACCTGGACTAGACTGAGTCTGAACCAGGTCTAAACCAGGTCTAAACCAGGTCTTGTGGTTCTCAGGAGAAGAGGATCTTGAGTCTGGACGCGGCCAACTCTCGCCTCATGGTGGCGCTGACGCAGCTGAAAGAACGATACGCTGTGACATCATCGCGCAACGGACTGTCGCCTAGCAACACCTCCTCGCTCCAGATCACCGAGAACGGAGAGTTTAGGACCAACCCGGGACTGAACCAGGACTGAACCGGGACTGAGCCAGGACTGAGCCAGGACTGAACCAGGACTGAACCAGGACTGAACCAGGACCAACCCGGGACTGAACCAGGACTGAGCCAGGACTGAGCCAGGACTAAACCAGGACTGAACCAGGACTGAACCAGGACTAAACCAGGACTGAGCCAGGACTAACCCGGGGCTGAGCCAGGACTGAACCAGGACTGAACCAGGACTAAACCAGGACTAAACCAGGACTAAACCCGGTCTAACCCAGGACTGAACCAGGACTGAACCAGGACTAACCCGGGGCTGAGCCAGGACTGAACCAGGACCAACCCGGGACTGAGCCAGGACTAACCCGGGACTGAGCCAGGACTGGACCAGGACTGAGCCAGGACTGGACCAGGACTGAGCCAGGACTGAACCAGGACTGAGCCAGGACTGGACCAGGACTGAACCAGGACTAAACCAGGTCTAAACCAGGACTGAACCAGGACTGAACCAGGACTGAACCAGGACTGAACCAGGACTGAACCAGGACTAGACCAGGACTGAACCAGGACTGAACCAGGACTGAACCAGGACTGAACCAGGACTGAACCAGGACTAAACCAGGACTGGACCAGGACTGGACCAGGACTAGACCAGGACTGGACCAGGACTGGACCAGGACTAAACCAGGACTAGACCAGGACTAGACCAGGACTAGACCAGGACTGGACCAGGACTGGACCAGGACTAGACCAGGACTGGACCAGGACTGGACCAGGACTAAACCAGGACTAAACCAGGACTAAACCAGGTCTAAACCAGGACTGAACCAGGACTAGACCAGGACTACTCTGGGGCTTGTAAATGTGTAAATAGCTTTATCTTGTGTTCGTAGGCTCCGTCTTCTACGGTTTAATATTTATTGACTATTTATTGATGAGCCTCTGTAACCATGGAGATATCACTGTCCTCAGATGTTTAATGTGAATAAAACTATTTAAACAGTCGGTGTTTGCGTCGTGTTCTGGGAGAGTTTGGGCGTTTCAAGTCCACTGTTTGTCATTTTTCACATTTAATTTAGACATCATTTCTTCTGTTCTGGATTATTTGGATGATTTTCTGTTTCAAACCGTAGCTTGATCCATATTTATATTATTTGAAATGGATCGTCCTGCAGAGACTAAACCCCTGGCACTGCCTTGGGTTGGTTCAGGTCCCGTCTGGAGGACACGGCCTTGGGGGGGCGCCCCAAGGGTCAAGCCTGGGACCTCTGCTTTTCAACCTGTAGATGCTGCACAAATGTATCGAACCACAACCAGATCTGTGTCTCACTGACGGCAGGTGCCTCCCTGTCACTGCATCCAACGGATCAGTGGTCGATGCAGCTGAGATCATGGTCTTTGACAGAAACAGAAAGTGTCAGCTCCAGGCTCTAAAACCTACAAACCAAGTGAGAAACCTAGGAGTAATAATGGATCATCACACATCAGATCTACATCAGCAGCCTTTTATCATCTGAAGAACCTCCTGCTGGTGCCAGAGTCAGGACTAAACATGGACCGGCCTCCTGCTGGTGCCAGAGTCAGGACTAAACATGGACCGGCCTCCTGCTGGTGCCAGAGTCATGGACCGGCCTCCTGCTGGTGCCAGAGTCAGGACCAAACATGGACCGGCCTCCTGCTGGTGCCAGAGTCAGGACCAAACATGGACCGGCCTCCTGCTGGTGCCAGAGTCAGGACTAAACATGGACCGGCCTCCTGCTGGTGCCAGAGTCAGGACTAAACATGGACCGGCCTCCCGCTGGTGCCAGAGTCATGGACCGGCCTCCTGCTGGTGCCAGAGTCAGGACCAAACATGGACCGGCCTCCTGCTGGTGCCAGAGTCAGGACAAAACATGGACCGGCCTCCTGCTGGTGCCAGAGTCAGGACCAAACATGGACCGGCCTCCTGCTGGTGCCAGAGTCAGGACCAAACATGGACCGCCTCCTGCTGGTGCCAGAGTCAGGACTAAACATGGACCGGCCTCCTGCTGGTGCCAGAGTCAGGACCAAACATGGACCGACCTCCTGCTGGTGCCAGAGTCAGGACTAAACATGGACCGGCCTCCTGCTGGTGCCAGAGTCAGGACTAAACATGGACCGGCCTCCTGCTGGTGCCAGAGTCAGGACTAAACATGGACCGGCCTCCTGCTGGTGCCAGAGTCAGGACTAAACATGGACCGCCTCCTGCTGGTGCCAGAGTCAGGACTAAACATGAGCCTCCTGCTGGTGCTAGAGTCAGGACTAAACATGGACCGGCCTCCTGCTGGTGCCAGAGTCAGGACTAAACATGGACCGCCTCCTGCTGGTGCCAGAGTCAGGACTAAACATGGACCGGCCTCCTGCTGGTGCCAGAGTCAGGACTAAACATGGACCGGCCTCCTGCTGGTGCCAGAGTCAGGACTAAACATGAGCCTCCTGCTGGTGCTAGAGTCAGGACTAAACATGGACCGGCCTCCTGCTGGTGCCAGAGTCAGGACTAAACATGGACCGGCCTCCTGCTGGTGCCAGAGTCAGGACTAAACATGGACCGGCCTCCTGCTGGTGCCTACAGTCAGGACTAAACATGGACCGGCCTCCTGCTGGTGCCAGAGTCAGGACTAAACATGGACCGGCCTCCTGCTGGTGCCAGAGTCAGGACTAAACATGGACCGGCCTCCTGCTGGTGCCAGAGTCAGGACTAAACATGGACCGGCCTCCTGCTGGTGCCAGAGTCAGGACTAAACATGGACCGGCCTCCTGCTGGTGCCAGAGTCAGGACTAAACATGGGCCTCCTGCTGGTGCCAGAGTCAGGACTAAACATGGACCGGCCTCCTGCTGGTGCCAGAGTCAGGACTAAACATGGACCGGCCTCCTGCTGGTGCCAGAGTCAGGACTAAACATGGACCGGCCACCAGCTGGTGCCAGAGTCAGGACTAAACATGGACCGTCCTCCAGCTGGTGCCACAGTCAGGCTAAACATGGGCCGGCCTCCTGCTGGTGCCACAGTCAAGACTAAACATGGACCGCCTCCTGCTGGTGCCAGAGTCAGGACTAAACATGGACCGGCCTCCTGCTGGTGCCAGAGTCAGGACTAAACATGGACCGCCACCAGCTGGTGCCCGAGTCAGGACTAAACATGGACCCGGCCTCCTGCTGGTGCCAGAGTCAGGACTAAACATGAGCCTCCTGCTGGTGCTAGAGTCAGGACTAAACATGGACCGGCCTCCTGCTGGTGCCAGAGTCAGGACTAAACATGGACCGGCCTCCTGCTGGTGCCAGAGTCAGGACTAAACATGGACCGGACCTCCTGCTGGTGCCTACAGTCAGGACTAAACATGGACCGGCCTCCTGCTGGTGCCAGAGTCAGGACTAAACATTGACCGCCTCCTGCTGGTGCCAGAGTCAGGACTAAACATGGACCGGCCTCCTGCTGGTGCCAGAGTCAGGACTAAACATGGACCGCCTCCTGCTGGTGCCAGAGTCAGGACTAAACATGGACCGGCCTCCTGCTGGTGCCAGAGTCAGGACTAAACATGGACCGCCTCCTGCTGGTGCCAGAGTCAGGACTAAACATGGACCGGCCTCCTGCTGGTGCCAGAGTCAGGACTAAACATGGACCGGCCTCCTGCTGGTGCCAGAGTCAGGACTAAACATGGACCGGCCTCCTGCTGGTGCCAGAGTCAGGACTAAACATGGACCGGCCTCCTGCTGGTGCCACAGTCAGGGCTAAACATGGGCCGGCCTCCTGCTGGTGCCACAGTCAAGACTAAACATGGACCGGCCTCCTGCTGGTGCCAGAGTCAGGACTAAACATGGACCGGCCTCCTGCTGGTGCCAGAGTCAGGACTAAACATGAGCCTCCTGCTGGTGCTAGAGTCAGGACTAAACATGGACCGGCCTCCTGCTGGTGCCAGAGTCAGGACTAAACATGGACCGGCCTCCTGCTGGTGCCAGAGTCAGGACTAAACATGGACCGGCCTCCTGCTGGTGCCAGAGTCAGGACTAAACATGGACCGGCCTCCTGCTGGTGCCAGAGTCAGGACTAAACATGAGCCTCCTGCTGGTGCTAGAGTCAGGACTAAACATGGACCGGCCTCCTGCTGGTGCCAGAGTCAGGACTAAACATGGACCGGCCTCCTGCTGGTGCCAGAGTCAGGACTAAACATGGACCGGCCTCCTGCTGGTGCCTACAGTCAGGACTAAACATGGACCGGCCTCCTGCTGGTGCCAGAGTCAGGACTAAACATTGTCCTCCTGCTGGTGCCAAAGTCAGGACTAAACATGGACCGGCCTCCTGCTGGTGCCAGAGTCAGGACTAAACATGGACCGGCCTCCTGCTGGTGCCAGAGTCAGGACTAAACATGGACCGGCCTCCTGCTGGTGCCAGAGTCAGGACTAAACATGGACCGGCCTCCTGCTGGTGCCAGAGTCAGGACTAAACATGGACCCGGCCTCCTGCTGGTGCCAGAGTCAGGACTTAACATGGACCGGCCTCCTGCTGGTGCCAGAGTCAGGACTAAACATGGACCGGCCTCCTGCTGGTGCCAGAGTCAGGACTAAACATGGACCGCCTCCTGCTGGTGCCACAGTCAGGGCTAAACATGGGCCGGCCTCCTGCTGGTGCCACAGTCAAGACTAAACATGGACCGGCCTCCTGCTGGTGCCAGAGTCAGGACTAAACATGGACCGGCCTCCTGCTGGTGCCAGAGTCAGGACTAAACATGGACCGGCCTCCTGCTGGTGCCAGAGTCAGGACTAAACATGGACCGGCCTCCTGCTGGTGCCAGAGTCAGGACTAAACATGGACCGGCCTCCTGCTGGTGCCAGAGTCAGGACTAAACATGAGCCTCCTGCTGGTGCTAGAGTCAGGACTAAACATGGACCGGCCTCCTGCTGGTGCCAGAGTCAGGACTAAACATGGACCGGCCTCCTGCTGGTGCCAGAGTCAGGACTAAACATGGACCGGCCTCCTGCTGGTGCCAGAGTCAGGACTAAACATGGACCGGCCTCCTGCTGGTGCCAGAGTCAGGACTAAACATGAGCCTCCTGCTGGTGCTAGAGTCAGGACTAAACATGGACCGGCCTCCTGCTGGTGCCAGAGTCAGGACTAAACATGGACCGGCCTCCTGCTGGTGCCAGAGTCAGGACTAAACATGGACCGGCCTCCTGCTGGTGCCTTTTGTCTTGTAGCAGCAGTGACCTCCTAATAAGAATATTAAAGGGGCAGACGTCCTTATAAGGCGTGTTCAGGTTCTAGTAAGAGGCTCAGACGTCCTTATAAGGCGTGTTCAGGTTCTAGTAAGAGGCTCAGACGTCCTTATAAGGCGTGTTCAGGTTCTAGTAAGAGGCTCAGCCGTCCTGATACGGCGTGTTCAGGTTCTAGTAAGAGGCTCAGACGTCCTTATAAGGCGTGTTCAGGTTCTAGTAAGAGGCTCAGACGTCCTTATAAGGCGTGTTCAGGTTCTAGTAAGAGGCTCAGACGTCCTTATAAGGCGTGTTCAGGTTCTAGTAAGAGGCTCAGACGTCCTTATAAGGCGTGTTCAGGTTCTAGTAAGAGGCTCAGACGTCCTTATAAGGCGTGTTCAGGTTCTAGTAAGAGGCTCAGACGTCCTTATAAGGCGTGTTCAGGTTCTAGTAAGAGGCTCAGACAAAGGAGTCCGAGTCATGGACGTCGTGCAGCTCCAGGTTCTAGACTCTTCACTTCTTCACATTTGTACAATATCTTGACTTAAAGAGTTCATTCTAATTGTAAATACTCCCCACGACTGAGATAAAAGAGTGAGGCCGTCCTGACAGTGACTGTGTGCAGCCAGCAGAGGGCGCCTTACACCTGTTATGTTCTGTCTTTAAGAGCCGCAGTGATCAGGCTAACGGTAGCCCTGACGTGTTTAAGAAACAGAAGAGTCGAGATGCTTCCGGGTTACGAAGGGATGGCAGCGTAGAGCGAAGTCTCCCGATCAAAGAAGAAGAAAAACCCCACAAAGTCAAACTTATCCAGACAAAAAAGAACGGGGTAAAGATGGCGTCGAAACAAAGAGGTAAAAGGACCATCGTGACCAACACACGAGGATGCTATGGCTAACCCAGACGCTACCGAGCGAGAGGACGATGCAGAGGAAGAAGAAGTGACGAATCAAACAATTCTCCAAGAACTGCGGGAATACAGACAGGAAATTAAAACCGAGTTTGCAAAGACAAATATTAGACTAGACGAAGCGGAAAAGAGGGGAACGAGCAAAGGCTACAAGATATGGAGGAAGTGTTGACCGGTGTGTTAACAATGCAAGAAAAGCTACAAGAGAAGCTAACAGACCAAGAGAGCCGCTCTAGGAGAGACAACGGAAGGATATATGGGATCCCGGAGGGCGCGGAAGGTAATGCAAAGACAACAATTCCTTTTATTGAAACACTTCTCAGAGAAAACCTCGGCATCGACTACGGACAAGCAGATTGAGAGGGCGCACCGGGCGCTGGGACCGCAGCCTCCGCCTGACGCGAAGCCAAGATCCATCCTCGTAAAATTTCAGAGCTACAGAACGAAAGAAGAAGTAATCCGCCCGGCTTGGCAGAAAAAAGGTTTAACCTTGGACAACCAAAAGATTAGTCTCGACAATGATTATGCTCCAGCGATCTTGAACAAACGGAAGGAATACGCAGAGGCCAGACGCGTACTTAAAGAAAATAAAATACTGTTCCAGACACTGTGTCCTGCTCGTCTGAGAGTCCACTACGAAGACGGCAAACAACGTACGAGACGAGGAGGCAACAGCGGACATGAGCCGGGGTCTGCCGGTGAAGGTGTCACTGAGGGAGCGAGTTCAGCGAGGAGGGTGGCAGACTTCACAGCCAAGGACGAGGAAGACGCGGAGCTTCAAAGAAAAGATGCAAGAGTTTGGGCGTTCCCCGACAGAGAATAGGGTTCATTTGGTTAAGTTTGAAACAACTCTTGTCTAAAGTGGTGGGACATAGAGAACAGATAAAATGCCAGATCTATTTTTGAGAAGTATTTTGGTCAAGTAAGTGGACATGAGGAGGGAGTGGACTATAGTACGGCTGGTGTCATTGGACATGAGGAGGGAGTGGACTATAGTACGGCTGTTGTCATTGGACAGGAGGAGGGAGTGGACTATAGTACGGCTGTTGTCATTGGACATGAGGAGGGAGTGGACTATAGTACGGCTGTTGTCATTGGACATGAGGAGGGAGTGGACTATAGTACGGCTGTTGTCATTGGACATGAGGAGGGAGTGGACTATAGTACGGCTGTTGTCATTGGACATGAGGAGGGAGTGGACTATAGTACGGCTGTTGTCATTGGACAGGAGGAGGGAGTGGATTATAGTATGAGGAGGGAGTGGACTATAGTACGGCTGTTGTCATTGGACAGGAGGAGGGAGTGGACTATAGTACGGCTGTTGTCATTGGACATGAGGAGGGAGTGGACTATTGGACATGAGGAGGGAGTGGACTATTGGACATGAGGAGGGAGTGGACTATAGTACGGCTGGTGTCATAGTCTAGGGCCCTGTAACCATCAGGGTTTAGGTGCTTCCCCTCAAATCCGCATTAGCTCAGTAGAAGGACCGTTGGACTGGAAGTTAGGAGAGCGGGTTCTGTTCTTTGTTCACAATTATGTTTTCTGTTTTTAAGGGAGTGATTACTGAAGAAAGTGGAAATAATAAGTATGCAAAGAGAATCAATTGAAATAGTTTCTTTTAATGTAAATGGTGTTCTGAACCCTATTAAGAGGAGCAAGGTCCTGTCAAAACTAAAACGGGAAAGGGCACAAGAAACTCACTTGAGCCAAATGGAGCATGTTAAATTAAAAAAGAATGTATTCTCATCTTCATACAGGGCGGGACCCAAGAGACGGGCTGCTATACTTATGTCAAATGCAATTAATTATGAACAAGACGAGGAGGAGGTTTATGAAAAATACTGGGAAAATAGATGGTCTTGAAATAACTTTTATAAATGTTTATATTCCGCACTCTATAAACACATTTTTGATTTAATGGTACATTCTCAGGGACTGGTGGTTTGTGGAGGGGATTTTAATATTAGATTGAATCCTAAAGTGGACTAGAGAGAATGCTCTAAGTAAAAAAGTAAATGTATTGATGAAAGAATTGGGAATAATTGATGTTTGGAGGGAACTACACCCTACAAGTGGGGACTATACTCACTATTCCTACCCACACAGTGTTTATTCTACAATAGATTATTGTTTATGTTCAGCAATGATTGTTCTAGGATAAAAGAATGTAAAACGAAGACTATCGATCTCTCGGATCACAGTCCAATTACGGTGTCAGTGAGTTTGGAGAAAAAGACGAGGAAAGTATTGTGGAAACTAAACTCAAGTAAACTGAATGACCCAAAATGAAAACAAAAGCTAAAAGAAGAAATTAAAGATTTTCTTGACTTAAACGACACAAGTGAAACCTCCCAAATGATGCTGTGGGACGCTCTAAAGGCTGTAACGAGAGGAAAGATTATTTCAATGACCTCAAGGCACAAATATGAGTTCATCTCCAAGGAAAACTAAAGCAGTTGCAACCATTGGACAGTAATAAAACTAATCCAAAATTAAAGGACGAAATTAAAGAAATACAAATTGAAATTGATGATATTTATTCTCAGGAAACTCAGAAAAAAAATGTTTTTCTACAACAGAAATATTATGAAATTGGAAGCAAATCTACTAAATTGTTGGCCTATAAACTACGTAAACAGAGAATGGAAAACATAATTTATAGAATAAAACATCCTCAAACAAAGACAATTGAAAATAAACTTGATAAAATTCAGGAGAGTTTTTGAGATCTTTTATAAAGATCTTTATTCTCAACCACAGACATCGGATGAGAGCCCAATTGATAATTTTCTAAACACATTGAATTTACCAGCGATTACAAATACACAGAATGAAAAATGACTTCAACCGATAACCATTAAGGAACTCGATCAGGCCATCTCTACATTAAAAGCAGGTAAATCCCCAGGCTCCGATGGTTACACTGCAGAGTGGTACAGATCATTCAAAGACGAACTATCCCCCGTCTTGTTGAAAACTTTTAATTGGATCATGCAAAATGCTAAAATGCCTCCCTCGTGGAAAGATGCAGTTATTTCTATTATTCCAAAAGAGACAGAACGGACTGCAGTGGCTCTCGGCCCATTAGTTACATTTGGATCATAAATGGTTTACAGCAATATTGGCACAGAGACTTGAACACTTCTTACCAGAGCTGATAGATGTGGATCAATGCGGGTTTATTAAGCAGAGACAAACCGTAGATAATATAAGGCGAGCCCTACATGTGATGGAACAGACGGCCAGGGGAAGGACTCCAGCGTTATTGGTTGGATTAGACTCAGTCAGATGGCACTTCCTTTATCGAGTAATGAAAACATTTGGCTTCCAAGGAAATTTCATTTCATTAACACAGTCCCTTTACGATAAGCCAAGAGCTTGTGTGAAGATCAATGGGGACCTATCAGATCTTTTCATATTGGAGAGAGGAACCAGGCAGGGGTGCCCTGTGTCGCCCCTCCTGTTTGCTCTCTATATTGAGCATAGACCGTTCATCAGTGGATTATGGGAACGTGACGTCACTCATAGCGTCAAATGAAG
The DNA here is from genome assembly GCA_019453435.1 of Rhinogobius similis. Taxonomy (NCBI): domain Eukaryota; kingdom Metazoa; phylum Chordata; class Actinopteri; order Gobiiformes; family Gobiidae; genus Rhinogobius; species Rhinogobius similis. Next base: position 191,715 of record CM033629.1, read on the forward strand.
CCCAAGTGAAGCTAGCAGTTATAGCGGCTAAAGTGAAGCTTGCAGTTATAGCGGCTAAAGTGGAGCTAGCAGTCATAGCGGCTAAAGTGGGGCTAGCAGTCATAGCGGCTAAAGTGTAGCTAGCAGTTATAGCGGCTAAAGTGGAGCTAGCAGTCATAGCGGCTAAAGTGAAGCTAGCAGTTATAGCGGCTAAAGTGGAGCTAGCAGTTATAGCGGCTAAAGTGGAGCTAGCAGTCATAGCGGCTAAAGTGAAGCTAGCAGTCATAGCGGCTAAAGTGGAGCTAGCAGTCATAGCGGCTAAAGTGTAGCAGGTATAGCGGCTAAAGTGAAGCTAGCAGTCATAGCGGCTAAAGTGAAGCTAGCAGTTATAGCGGCTAAAGTGGAGCTAGCAGTTATAGCGGCTAAAGTGAAGCTAGCAGTCATAGCGGCTAAAGTGAAGCTAGCAGTTATAGCGGCTAAAGTGGAGCTAGCAGTCATAGCGGCTAAAGTGGAGCTAGCAGTCATAGCGGCTAAAGTGGAGCTAGCAGTCATAGCGGCTAAAGTGGAGCTAGCAGTCATAGCGGCTAAAGTGTAGCTAGCAGTTATAGCGGCTAAAGTGGAGCTAGCAGTCATAGCGGCTAAAGTGAAGCTAGCAGTCATAGCGGCTAAAGTGGAGCTAGCAGTCATAGCGGCTAAAGTGTAGCAGGTATAGCGGCTAAAGTGAAGCTAGCAGTCATAGCGGCTAAAGTGAAGCTAGCAGTTATAGCGGCTAAAGTGAAGCTAGCAGTCATAGCGGCTAAAGTGAAGCTAGCAGTTATAGCGGCTAAAGTGGAGCTAGCAGTCATAGCGGCTAAAGTGAAGCTAGCAGTTATAGCGGCTAAAGTGGAGCTAGCAGTTATAGCGGCTAAAGTGGAGCTAGCAGTCATAGCGGCTAAAGTGAAGCTAGCAGTCATAGCGGCTAAAGTGGAGCTAGCAGTCATAGCGGCTAAAGTGTAGCAGGTATAGCGGCTAAAGTGAAGCTAGCAGTCATAGCGGCTAAAGTGAAGCTAGCAGTTATAGCGGCTAAAGTGGAGCTAGCAGTTATAGCGGCTAAAGTGAAGCTAGCAGTCATAGCGGCTAAAGTGGAGCTAGCAGTCATAGCGGCTAAAGTGGAGCTAGCAGTCATAGCGGCTAAAGTGGAGCTAGCAGTCATAGCGGCTAAAGTGGAGCTAGCAGTCATAGCGGCTAAAGTGGAGCTGGCAGTCATAGCGGCTAAAGTGGGGCTAGCAGTTATAGCGGCTAAAGTGAAGCTAGCAGTTATAGCGGCTAAAGTGGGGCTAGCAGTTATAGCGGCTAAAGTGGAGCTAGCAGTTATAGCGGCTAAAGTGGAGCTAGCAGTTATAGCGGCTAAAGTGAAGCTAGCAGTCATAGCGGCTAAAGTGGAGCTAGCAGTCATAGCGGCTAAAGTGTAGCAGGTATAGCGGCTAAAGTGAAGCTAGCAGTCATAGCGGCTAAAGTGAAGCTAGCAGTTATAGCGGCTAAAGTGGAGCTAGCAGTTATAGCGGCTAAAGTGAAGCTAGCAGTCATAGCGGCTAAAGTGAAGCTAGCAGTTATAGCGGCTAAAGTGGAGCTAGCAGTCATAGCGGCTAAAGTGGAGCTAGCAGTCATAGCGGCTAAAGTGGAGCTAGCAGTCATAGCGGCTAAAGTGGAGCTAGCAGTCATAGCGGCTAAAGTGGAGCTAGCAGTTATAGCGGCTAAAGTGAAGCTAGCAGTCATAGCGGCTAAAGTGGGGCTAGCAGTTATAGCGGCTAAAGTGAAGCTAGCAGTTATAGCGGCTAAAGTGGGGCTAGCAGTTATAGCGGCTAAAGTGGAGCTAGCAGTTATAGCGGCTAAAGTGAAGCTAGCAGTTATAGCGGCTAAAGTGGAGCTAGCAGTTATAGCGGCTAAAGTGGAGCTAGCAGTTATAGCGGCTAAAGTGGAGCTAGCAGTTATAGCGGCTAAAGTGGAGCTAGCAGTTATAGCGGCTAAAGTGGAGCTAGCAGTTATAGCGGCTAAAGTGGAGCCAGACTCCATATTTAAATCCGAGTGCGTATCGTGGCAACCACACGGACCAATCAGGAGGAGGTTGCTAACGGTATCCGCCCCTCGGTGGGAGGAGACGGCGGCAACGTGCGGCGCTAGCTGTCAATCAAACCTGTTGCTAACACGAGCGAAAACGGCCCCTGGAAAAGGAAGCACCTGATTGGTCAGTTATTATTGTAATAAGTTGATTTATGAACAAAAGCCCAGGATCATGTGGAGTGAGTCAGACATTTTAGTTCCAGATGTGAGTTTGACCCAAACAGTCACAGAGTAAAGGCTCCAGTGTCACAGGAAGAGGGCGGAGCCAGGAGCCTCCAGAGCTGCTTCCTGTTTGGAACACGGCGGCTAGCATGCTAACACGGTCCACTGATATGTACAGTCTATGGTATTGAGCCCCTTGGACAATTAATAAGACAAAATAAAAAGATTAAAGGTATTACTGTAGCAGGGGAAATGTTTGCAGACGATGTCTTAGTTTGTTTGGAGGAACCTGAACAATCATTTGTGGAGCTGATCAACTTTGGGAAGTTATCTGGTTACAAATTAAATATAACCAAGACACAGGTGATGACTTTAAACTGTACAGTTTCTAAAGCTCTAAGGGATAAATATAATCTCGATTGGGAGGCTAATTCCTTAAAATATCTTGGAATGACGCTTACTAAAGACATTTCCAATTTGTCACACGCAAATTATAGTCCGTTATCCCAGTCAATAAAATCTGACATAGATGGAGCTTAGTACCATTTCTAAATTTAAATTCAAGGATCCTAGCTGTGAAAATGAGCAGATTATTTTATCTATTTAGAACTTTACCGCCTGAAGTCGATGATATACAAAGTGGATCTCCCGCTTTATTTGGGGAAGAAACCAAGAATTGTCTGTTCTCTACTCTGTTCTACAACTAAGTAAAGCAAAGGGCGGGGCAACATGTCCCTGTTTACAATTGTATTATTATGCTTCTCAGATTATCCCTTTGCTGAATTGGTGTTTAATACATCCTCTAAATTTCCCTCACAAGCCTCAACACAGATATAAACCTGGCCGGACATTGGAAGGTGACGGGACATGGATGTGCCACGCCTTAAAAATATGGAACAAAGTCGTTAAATTATGTGGAATTGGACATATGTTCAAACACTTTAGATGGAGCGCTTACGACACAGATTTAAACCAAACCAAAGTGACAGAAGATTTCAATCATGGATAAAAAATGGACTAACAACGTTCCATTCTTTTACACATAAAGGGAAAGTGCAAACTAAAAAGCGTTTGGAAAGGGATGGTCTCTTCAGGCTCCTCCAGATGTGGGACTATTTTAACAAACATCATAAAACTGCAAACCTAACAACAACAGAAACTGAATTCAAAATAATCCAATCAACATATGATGCACAGTACATTTCCAAGAGTAAAAATGCCAGTGTAAGAGTTTATTTACTCTATAAGAGTCTTTAGCGCCCTTTAAAATCAAGTGTAAGTGCATTAGAGAAGCTCCTCCCCCTCAAACGGCTCTTTCAAACGTTCAAGTCAGCCATTTTGCAGCCCGCGCTTCACTTCGGTAAAAGTGGCCGACACACATCTCAAGTAAGCACTAGATTGCTTGTCTACGTGTGCAATGGCTGGGTATAGTATATTTATTAATATTTATGGAATATCAAGCAGTTTATTGGAGCCAGTTCGCTAGCTTGACTCGGAGGAGGAAAAACGAACATTTAGACTAGAAATTTGAAAATGGTTTCCACTGAAAACCTTTTTTTTTTAAGGTTTTACTTTGGGTGACTGCTTTCAGTTATCGCCATCGCCAGGGAAAAAGCTTTTCAGATTTGTATCAATCTGACCGTGACCATGAAGTAGTTATTATAATGCTAATGCTAATGCTAATGCTGCGTTTGCGGCTTATCTTCTCTGTCTCCGGTTATTTCCTGGTCACCATAAATGTATTTCTTTACTAGTCTAAACTCGTAATGTGCAGAACTTGAAGATATGTTTAACCCTTTTATTATCGTATTCCTAGTTCCATTACTCCCCCCAGTCTTTAGGGGGCAGTGTGATGGCGCGTTTCTCCCAAAGTGAAATACGTTTGGAAGACGTCAGACAGGGTTTAATCAGGGCTCTCAAGTCTCACGCATTGACCGTGAGACACACACATGTGGGTATGTTCACACGCCACACGCTCAAAACTAAAGACGCCATAAAATAAAATAAGGCCATGCTCCGTGTTGAAATATTTGAAATGGATGTGCAGCCGTATTTTGTACACGGAACTGTTACTGTAATGAACGCACACCGTCCAATCAGGTCAATCCATCTCTCTCGTTACGCTCGTCACGCTCCAGCTCCTCTAAATGTAAACACTGGCCAGTGAATTTAAAGCTCAAATTCACGCGCACAACTCTCAAACAAATAACTGCCAATACTTTCTGCAGTGATATGGACACACAATAACTACGGTAAGTAAGGCAAGACTTTTGATGACTCCAAAATGGTAATAATTGTGGTCTTTCTTACGTTTTGAAAACATGAATGCTAAAGCTAATGGTCCGTGTTGCCTCCTTGTCATTTGATTCGTTTTGAAGCCGAAAATCCCAAATCCGAGAGTCAGCCATTATTTACTTTCACCTGTAAATCAGAATTATTTGCCACTTTTTCTCGGGTAGCGACCCTGAAAGCACCAGGTACATTTAAGGCAAGGCAAGGCAAGTTTATTTGTAGCACAATTCATACACAGGGCAATTCAAAGTGCTTTACATAAACAGGAAAAGTTACATTAAAATCACAAAACACAAACACACAGAATCATTTTAAAATACAACATTTACATGTTTTAAGTTCAATTTAAACCTATTTAGTAGTTATTAGTAAATGAGTCATGTTAAATGAAGATGTTAAAATATATATGACAGGTTAGACACATATTTCACTAAAATGTAGTGAACATTATTATATTTATGGTGGGACACTTCAGGTGAATTGGAAAAAACCTGACATTTAAAGATATCAATTGTAAACTTGTAAACTGTAGTCGTCCACATAAATGTAAGAAAAATGTATTACAAGTTTTTCATTGTAATGTTTTCATGTAGAAATAAGATATTTTAGGTGTAAAAATGGCTAAAATTGCACATTTTTGTCTTTCAGTCTTCTTTTTGACTTATTACCCTATTGTTCGGGTAAGTTAGATCATGCAGAAAAAACCAAGAGTCCGTTCTATGCTCCAAGATACTTTTCAACTCACTTTACCCCAAATACTCACTCTAATCTCTGATCAAAACTTGAGAGCCCTGGTTTAATGTTCATTAAAGGTTGACTTTCGGACATATTCTGGCTTCAAACTAAAAGACTCTTTGCTTTTCATGTCATTTTTCAAAGCTGTTAGTCACGGCCATCCATCCTCGTCTGTAGAAGCGCGAGCAGAGGAGCTAACATTAGCCTTCCTTGCTAATGGGAGGTCGTAGGTTTATGCTGTTTTTACTCCACCAGTGATGCAGGACAAAGTGTCCAGGGCCTACAAAGACAAACGTCTCCAAAACATCTCGAGCGGTTTATAAGACGGTGTTTGGTGCAGACAATGAGCTGCGAGCTAAACTTAAAATAGTCTTGTACACTGCGCACTCATCATAAACGGTTTAATCACAGTTTATGGTTTAGACAAAGACAGTAAGGAGTTTCAATAAAGTACTTTTACTATTATAACCAGGAACAAAGACTGACCTTGTCCTTGTGTCTGTGGAGACTGACTGCAGTAAACATAACATAACACATTTGTGTAGACAATGTCGTCACAATAATTACTAACCCTAACCCTTAATAGTATTTGACATAAAAGTAAAAACATGTGCAGTCTATTAGAGCCATCACTCACCCTGAGCGTGTGAGGATAAAACATAATCATGGCACATTAAACTGAGTTATATCATATCCTTTTGTTGTGCTTTCAGTGAAGGTGGGAGTCATTTTATATAATGTTTGTTGTTTGACAAGATGCATAAATGTAAGATTGTATATAAAATGTTATAAAAGAGCTTATTCAAATATAAAGGTTCATTTTGCAAACATCTCACTCTTGATCTGATCATTAAACATGTTTCAACACATTTCTGTTGGACTGACTCTCACTATTGGGATAGACATATTATTTTTTTGTCAATACCACTCACAGCTCACTGCCGTCTTACTGTGCTCGTATCATTTGTAAAACAATCGTGCTGTCTTTTCACTGGGAAAATGTTGCTTAAAGGGCCTATGACAGGTTGGACGATACATTTGACTAAAATGTAGTTAAGATAAATATATTCCACTGTTTGCTAAAATGCTGTTCAAATTTTATCCCAATTAAGCAATTTTTCAGGTTTTAACTTCACTTCCTGGTTGTGAATGATGACATCACACCAGGAAATTAGAACGTACATTGGGCAAAACCTGATCTAATGTTAGAGATTATTTTAATTTGACAAATAAAAATACACATGAACGACTTTATTTCGTTGAATTAATGTTTAAAGGGTCAAAAAAGTTGTCTCTTTTATGAAAATTATGCATAACCTTGTCTCCACAGTGTGATGTCATCAATTTGTTTACTTCCTGTAATTTTCAACATATTTTTCCATTTTCTCTACAAACAGCGACCTGATTGATGTAAAACTATAATTTATATTTACAACAGCCATTAATACACCAAATAAAGTTGAAATTAGAAAATGTTAAAAACCTGTCATAGGCACTTTAAAGTTAAAATGGGCAACATCCAAAGGTTTGTTTGAGTAGCTGAGAGGGTTTGAGAGGCTTTTTGGATGCAGGTGAGTAAATGACAGTCACATTGGGTGAAATCATTTGGCTTTACTAGAAAAATGAAACCAGAAGTACAGGAACAGCTGAATGAACAGGTCACATTTTATTTTACAATTGTTCATGCACCTTTTTTCTTTCTGTAGCATTTATCAAGTTTGGAGTTCCTGCTGTGACCGAGGCTGTTCGGGTCCTCGGCAGCTCGGGATCTGAGATCGATGATGATGTGTTTGAGGATGTGGTGAAGGCTCCTCTGGTGTTCTAACCATCACGTATGACGCTGGTTCGTATAAAAACTTGACCAGATCATTGCCACGTCAGCACTGTTAACGCTCTTAGAACATGGTTTGTTTAATTTTTTGTCATTCTTCTTTCAAAGTGGATGTAGAGACTGCAGTCTCTCCAGAACCATTCGCCTCTCCGCCCAGCAGTTCTGACTCCCAGGACACAATCATCCTTCCAGTTCTGGCTACGAAGCACCAGCCGATGGATAATGAGGCTAAGCATGTGGGATTTCATTCACTGTTTTTTGAAAATGCTTGACTCTAACACACGCATCGTTCACTCATGTTCACACATTTTAAATGTTTGGCGCTAAAGCCTCATTTCCTCTTTCTTTAAGTTGGTTCTTTAATGATGGAGCACAATCGAACAAAGTCTTTAGCAGATGACACCCGGAAGAAAACGGTTAACATTCTTGCAGTTGACATGACAGAGAAAAATGGGTAAGTTTGTCTTTTATCTGCAAGGTTTTTGGACCAAAATGAAACTGAAATGATGTTTATTGTTGCAGCACATCTCCACCCGACAAGGGAAGGACAAATGTGCCAGAGGGAGTGTGAACCTCTCTCAGTGACCCCTTTTCAGAGGATGGACATGTTAGTTGCATATTTGACTGATTTAGCCTTTTCTCTAACCTACTCTTTATTTGTGATGTCAAGGAACATTATTATGATGGTAAAAGTGACTGTGGATACCTGGCTTGGAGGATAAAATACATTCAGAGATCCAATGCTAAAGAAAGAAGATCAACAGAAGGTAACTTAAAGGTGCACTGTGCAACTTTTGTGGTGCGGGGCCAACCCACGACCTGCTACACTGTGGAATATTCAGGCAAACAGAAGCCGGTACTGGACCTTTGGCATGAAAAGTTATACAATGCACCTTTTTAAGTTTGATTACAGTATTTATTGGTGTGTTCTGGCCTCTGCTGGAGGAGTGAGTCCTGAACTGTTGGGAGGACCAGCTGAAGACATGAGTCCCAACATCTCCAGAGGAATCCCTGAGTGAAGAAGAACGACATTCAGCTGACGAGAACACTGTGAAGAAGAAAACGAGATGGTCCTCGATCCTCAGATCCTGTCACATTGTCCTCGATTCAAAGGCATCAAAGGCCTGGTAACTATTGGAAATGACTGTAGTGGTTCAAGAGTCACTTTGTTTCAATTGTTCCCAGATTGTTCCATTAAAGAAAATAGTCGAGTTATTAGGTCAATATAACTTACATTTTTATTTGGACAATTCATTGTGTCTTCTTCTTAATATTAACATGTGTTTTTCTTCTAATAAGACAGATGCTCTGGGCTCATTGACCTGACACGTTGCAGCAGCAGGACGTCCGCCCTGGTCAGAGGTGATGTCTGACCCAAACAACATGTGATCAGAGACACATCACCTCTGACCAAAGGGTCCTGCTGCCGATACATGTCGGGTCAATGAGCTCGTAGCTTCATAGCATCTGTTGTTTTGAGAATTCCCATTGCCGTCAGCAGAGGGAGCCCTGATTTGATTTATTTATATTATTTATTTATTTATTTGATTGACTTATTTTTGAAGCTTTGAAATGTTTTCGATAAAGATTGTGATTTAACATAATGGTGCACAAGCTTTGCAGATAAGAACATAACATAACAATTGTTTAATCTAAAAGCATCAGCTTAACATGATTTTAGGTCTGAGCTTTTTTTTCTCTCTCTCAATGTAGATTTTGTTCTGATGTTTGGCGAGGATGCATCAGTCAAGCTTCTGGAGAAATGGCCAACAATATTCAAGGAGAAGATAATCAAGCAATGCAGAAGGCTCCATCCACCAGAGAGCGGCTGCAGATCCTCAGGACTATGATGCTGAAGGTGGTAAGTTATTACATTATTTTATTTACATCTATTACATTTGCCTTAAAATGTCCTCAGTGGAAATTAAAATGCAATACCAACTGTACCAGTTTGAGAAATGTCAGCGTGTAACTGTATCTCATTGTAGCTTTGTTGTTGTCTTCAGGCCGGGACAGTGACTCTGTTCTGCTGCTTCTGCGTCTTGTTCCACCCACTGCTCAAGGCCGGACCAAACCAGAGAAGATCAGCATCTCATGTGGAAAAACATCTTGTGATCTTCAAGAAGGTGTGCATGTTTCCATTCCATGTTGTTGCTCACATTGTTAGAATACAGTGATCCCTCGCTCTATCGCGTTTCATCTTTCACGGCTTCGCTGCTTCACGGATTTTTACAGTGCATCCACTGAACTTCAGCGCACGCACAAGAACGGGACCCTTTGACGAGTCGTTCATTGCAGTTCTCAAATATAATCGAAGGTGGCATAGCCGTTTATAAAAATCTTCTTGCTCAGAAAAAGAAAGAGCGCCAACAACTAAAGAAAGAGTCGTGCGTCTTCAGTAGAGACAGACGCTACAGGGGGCGGAGTCAGGACCAAGAGGCACAGGGGGCGGAGTCAGGACCAAGAGGCTACAGGGGGCGGAGTCAGGACCAAGAGGCACAGACTGTGAAACACAACCTTGTATTACTATATTAAAATGATTGTTTTAAACACATTTTGGGCTTTAAAACAGGTTTTGATTTTTGGTTTCATTCCATAGTTCAGTATTGCATTGTAAAATAATAAAAAATAAAGCTGTGACTACTTCACGGATTTCACTTTTCGCGTGTTATTTTTGGAACGAAACTCCCGCCATAAACGAGGGATCACTGTATATCATTTCTCTTTGGTATTCTGTTCAGGTTGACCACACCTTTATGCCTGCGTTCAAAAGCAAACCTTTTTTCCTGTGTTTTCTTTTAGAATGGGACAAGTATAAAGGAACATCTCGACACCATCACATCAAGCACTCAGCCACACCTCCTCACAGTTGGATCAGCCAGTACTTCATCATCCCTTGTATGTCTAACTCCTCTTGAAGTGCTTTTGATGAACTGTTCACATTCATTCAAACTATTTACAATATTGATGTTGTAAGTGAAGGAGAGGCCTCGTATTGCAGAAATAAGAGCAAGGTCCCTTCATTAGTGTTTGCCAGGCAGAGTTCAAGAGTTCAGATGTGCTTGTTGGGCATATTAAAATGTCCCATGGGTTTCTTCCAGGAAGAGCCCTTGGTCTTAGATGTGTTGAGACTGGATGTGGTGGTGTTTTTGGTTCCTTCTCTGGGTTTAGGAAGCACATGAATGCCAAGCACACCGGCTGTCCTTCACCAGCTGTCGACTTGCCTGATGCAGATGTGGTCAATAGTGCGGTACATTTGGTGACTATGGAAGAGATGCCCTCAACCATCTAATAAGAGCTGGTTTAAGTCAGTCAACCCTGAACATGGAGGAAGCTTTTTCTGAGATCCATGACCAGGCTAAACATGCAGCTTTACAGTGCTTGTCTTCACAGGATTAGAAATTAGGAAAAGCATTGAGCAGTCCTTCCAGAAGCTTGAGAATCCATTTACAGAAAGTAAACGAGTAAAACATTTCACTGAAAAATGGAGAACTGTTGAGGCCGTACAAAAGGTTCTCACACACGGTTTGACAGTAGGAGGAGCAAAGCTACTGTTGTTACTGACAGATTAGCATACATTCCTGTTTTGGAAACTCTAAAAACAATTGATCTAAACCCTAATCTGGGAGTCATTTTAAGCGGTCCACATGTTCAAAGAGAAGCATATATTCTGACATAACGGATGTGAAAGAAAATCCTCTCTTCTCACAGATTCAGTTGTTCTATGACGATTTTGAAACCCTCTTGGTTCTAAAAAGGGGCGTACACAGATTGGGTGCCGTTTATTTTACATTGAGGAATATTCCCCCACTTTATCATTCTTCTTCATCAAATATTTACTTGTGTGCTTTGTTTCATGCTCAGGATGCCAAGCGGTCCATACTCGAGCCTCTTGTCAGTGATATTAAAGTTCTTGAGTGAGGGTCTTAAAGTTTCTTCCGATTGTGTAATTTATGGAACAATAGTTCAGGTCACGGGGGACAGTCTTGGCTTGCATGGTATTTTTGGTTTTGTCGAGTCAAAAAGAAAAATTCCAAACTGTATTTTGTGAAGTAAGATTAAGGACTGTGGAGCTACATGCACAACATTCTCAAACTGTGTCTCATGTCTTTGGTGTGAAACGCAAATGTTTGTTGAATTCACTCCAGTATTTTAACACGGCAGAGACCTTTGCTGTAGACATCATGCATGACATCCTAGACCTAGAAGAAGCTTATTCTCCAGCACATTCAAGAGAACCACCTAAGAGCTTTTGATTATGGTCACACTCATACAATCATCGTCCACCAGGGGTCACATTGTGTGATGGAAGCAAAGATTTGGGACTTAACGCCATACAGTCTTGGTGCTTACTGCGCAACTTGCCGTTAATGTTTGGGGATTTGATTGAGAGGAGATGAGCATTGGGATCTTTTACTTTTGCTTCTCCAAACTGTCAATATCATATTTTCTCCTGTCATTTCTGAAGGTATGACAATATACCTAAAACATTTAATCGCAGATCATCATAGGCTTTTCAAACACCTATTTCCAACGGTGAATCTCCTTTTATGCTTCACTATCGCCGTAGCATAAGGAACGTTGGCCCAGTTCTTCATTTGCATGCACTACGAAGCCAAACACAGTTGAAAAGCTTTAAAAACATCACTGACTTTAGCCCCAAAGCACCAGAGCTGTGTGGCTTTGTGCCATGAGTGCCATAAGATCAGCACACTCTTTGAGATGAGAGAAGGTCCAGACTTTGCTTCCAAGTTGAGATGTGAATTGTCAGCCCAGTGGGTTAAATGTCAAGGTACAGAATATGGTCCTAACCCTATTGTTCGTACTGAAGTCATCTCAGGATCGCCTGTGTCATGATCAAAGCCATTTCTGTGATAAACGAGAGTGAACTGATGGAAACTGTCTATTTTGACCAACGTTTCTATTCTTTTAAGATCCGACAGCATCCAGACAAAAGTTTAAACGTTGTTACTGTGAATGAGCTGTTACTACAAGCCATTTGATGTTCAAATGAAGTATGGAACATTGGATTCATCCAAGTTCATTGTACCCTACGGTCATTTTCTCCCGTAGGTCCTTGTTCAATGTTTTAAACATGATGTTTTAACATCTTAATGTTTTACCAAATTAATGCTAATAAAAACATGAATATACATATAAATGTGGTTTATTTATTCTGTAGCAAGTAATAATTTACACTGCAAACTCTTGGAAGAGTAATGACCAGAAGTAAAACATAACTCTCAAAAAGAGTAATTTAAACTCTACAAAAATAATTAAAATGACTCTGACAAGGATTATTATTAGCTCTGTAGCAGAGTAAATTATCAACACTACTTTTAGTACTTTTCACTCTGAGTAGAGTAAATAAACCCCCAGAGTAACATTCAGAGAACACTGATCAGTGTCAATATCTTACTCTAAAAGAGTACATTTGACACTGAAATCATTTACTCTGAAGCAGTAAATGTTACTCTGTACAGATAAGGACATATACACTCTGAAATAGAGTCACATTTTACTCTTTAAGTGTCAAATTGACACTGAAAAATGGTTCCCTTAGAAAGGCTGTCTCCAAACTCTAGAATGTGTTTATCCAAGTGAGAAATGACACCACGTTACATATGAAGAAGGAATGGGAGACTGAAGCAGGAAGCTATTTCAAACGAGCTTTGGAAAAAGGTTTGTGGTTTCCAGTGGATCTCGACTAACTCACTGAACTGGAGAGAGCACGAAACATCATTCATCACCCACAACAAAGTGAATGTAAAAGTGGGACGGAGTGTTGGAGGAAATGTATTTTGTGAATGTCCTACAGCATTAATACTGGTCAGAAATCCATGAACCTTAAATGAAATCTTCAAAGTTCAAATCTCAAACGATTATTCAAACGTGTCCCTGGGTGTTGTTGTGCCCTTGAGCCGAGAAGGAGATACAAACTACTGCAGGCACGTCTGGTCGACAGTAAAACACCAATAACCAGAAAATGTCTGAATCCAAATCCTCCAACACTTGATGATGGTTCAGTTCTGGACAGATTCAAAATGGAAAAGTCGACGTATTCCTTAAGAACTCAAAGGGGTGGATCCAGTTTGTGTCTCCTTTTCGGTAAAACACACTGGCAACGTAACAAATAAGCTCTGATTTGACTTTGTTCACTGGATCAAACTCCCAGTGAAGCCCCTTGTTATGTTTCCTTTTGTTTGTACAGAAAAGGATTTGGTGAACGTTTGTAATAACTGTATTGGTACCAACCTTTTCTAATAAAAACATAAAATGAAAAAAAAAAAAAAAAAAGAAACAGAAGAGTCTCAGAGAAACGACGTGTTTGACCTGGACAAAGGTCACTGACGGAGGGAGTTCAACAGGACGTGTTTGTGACGAGGGACAGGACTGAAGGGCGGAGCCTTTAACCATGGGCTCCTCTTGGGGTGAGTGTGTGCTCAGAGCGCCCCCTGCTGGACCTGTGTGCTCAGAGCGCCCCCTGCTGGACCTGTGTGTGCTCAGAGCGCCCCCTGCTGGACCTGTGTGTGCTCAGAGCGCCCCCTGCTGGACCTGTGTGTGCTCAGAGCGCCCCCTGCTGGACCTGTGTGCTCAGAGCGCCCCCTGCTGGACCTGTGTGTGCTCAGAGCGCCCCTGCTGACCTGTGTGTGCGCAGAGCCCTGCTGACCTGTGTGTGCTCAGAGCGCCCCCTGCTGGACCTGTGTGTGCTCAGAGCGCCCCCTGCTGGACCTGTGTGTGCTCAGAGCGCCCCCTGCTGGACCTGTGTGTGCTCAGAGCGCCCCCTGCTGGACCTGAGCGCCCCCTGCTGGACCTGTGTGTGCACAGAGCGCCCCCTGCTGGACCTGTGTGTGCTCAGAGCGCCCCCTGCTGGACCTGTGTGTGCTCAGAGCGCCCCCTGCTGGACCTGTGTGTGCTCAGAGCGCCCCCTGCTGGACATGTGTGTGCTCAGAGCGCCCCCTGCTGGACATGTGTGTGCTCAGAGCGCCCCCTGCTGGACCTGTGTGTGCACAGAGCGCCCCCTGCTGGACCTGTGTGTGCTCAGAGCGCCCCCTGCTGGACCTGAAAATGGACTGAAGTCGTCATTGATTTGGACACGATTCTGTTCTTTATTTGTCCAGGATCAGTTTGTGACTTTGACTCGAAGAAACAACACGAGGTCCAGTCCTCGGTCCAGTCTTTAGTCCAGTCCTCGGTCCAGTCCTCGGTCCAGTCTTTAGTCCAGTCCTCGGTCCAGTCCTCGGTCCAGTCCTCGGTCCAGTCCTCGGTCCAGTCCTCGGTCCGGTCTTCGGTCCGGTCCTCGGTCCTGTCCTCGGTCCGGTCCTCGGTCCGGTCCTCGGTCCGGTCCTCGGTCCGGTCCTCGGTCCGGTCCTCGGTCCGGTCCTCGGTCCAGTCTTTAGTCCAGCCCTCGGTCCAGTCTTCGGTCCAGTCCTCGGTCCAGTCCTCGGTCCAGTCTTTAGTCCAGTCCTCAGTCCAGTCTTTAGTCCAGCCCTCGGTCCAGCCCTCGGTCCAGCCCTCGGTCCAGCCCTCGGTCCAGTCCTCGGTCCAGTCCTCGGTCCAGTCCTCGGTCCAGTCCTCGGTCCAGTCTTGGTCCACATTTTGCTTCAGACAAACATTAAATATAAAACAACAAAATGAAAGACACAGAAGACGCTCCGTTCGACTAGAAACACCTCATGTTCAGTTTGTTTTTGTCTGAAGGGTCAGGGCCCCGGCGGATCAGGGCCCCGGCAGGGTCAGGGGTCAGGGCCCCGGCGGGTCAGGCCCCGGGCAGGGTCAGGGCCCCGGTCAGGGTCAGCCCCGGCGGGTCAGGGCCCCCGGCGGGTCAGGGTCAGGGCCCCCCGCGGGTCAGGGCCCCCCGGCGGGTCAGGGCCCCCCGGCGGGTCAGGGCCCCGGCGGTCAGGGTCAGGGCCCCAGCGGTCAGGGTCAGGGCCCCCGGGTCAGGGCCCCGGCGGTCAGGGTCAGGTCCCCGCGGGTCAGGGTCAGGGCCTCGGCGGTCAGGCCCCCGGCGGTCAGGCCTCCAGGTCAGGGTCAGGGTCCCGGCGGTCAGGGTCAGGGCCCCGGCGGTCAGGGTCAGGGCCCCGGGTCAGGGCCCCCGGCGGGTCAGGTTTTATTTCTTGTTCATACTGTGACCTCTGACCTTTGACCCTGACCTGGTGGTTTTAAGGCTGTTTTCACCATCACCTGCACCTCTGCAAGCCACCTGTGGGGGCGCTACAGCAGAGCATGATGGGAGCTGTAGTCTCAGAGCATCATGGGAGCTGTAGTCCCAGAGCATGATGGGAGCTGTAGTCTCAGGGCATGATGGGAGCTGTAGTCTCAGAGCATGATGGGAGCTGTAGTCTCAGAGCATGATGGGAGCTGTAGTCTCAGAGCATGATGGGAGCTGTAGTCTCAGAGCATGATGGGAGCTGTAGTCTCAGAGCATGATGGGAGCTGTAGTCTCAGAGCATGATGGGAGCTGTAGTCTCAGGGCATGATGGGAGCTGTAGTCTCAGAGCATGATGGGAGCTGTAGTCTCAGAGCATGATGGGAGCTGTAGTCTCAGGGCATGATGGGAGCTGTAGTCTCAGAGCATGATGGGAGCTGTAGTCTCAGGGCATGATGGGAGCTGTAGTCTCAGAGCATGATGGGAGCTGTAGTCTCAGAGCATGATGGGAGCTGTAGTCTCAGAGCATGATGGGAGCTGTAGTCTCAGGGCATGATGGGAGCTGTAGTCTCAGAGCATGATGGGAGCTGTAGTCTCAGAGCATGATGGGAGCTGTAGTCTCAGAGCTGTAGTCTCAGAGCATGATGGGAGCTGTAGTCTCAGAGCATGATGGGAGCTGTAGTCTCAGGGCATGATGGGAGCTGTAGTCTCAGAGCAGGATGGTGTCAGTGCTCTTTGATCTGGAGCAGGTTGTTCTGGTGGGGCTGGTTGTTCTGGGGCTGGTTGTTCTGGTGGACGCTCCTGATGTTCCTGGTGGCTCTCTGGATGTTCTGCACAAACAGCAGACCCGGCCTTCGCTTCCACCGCGTTTCTATGGGAACCAGGAAGCGCTCCAGCGGCGTCTGCTCCGGGATTGGACGGTTGGGCATGACATAGGACCGGAGCTCCACCCCCTGACCGTCAGGCAGCTCCAGGATGAGAACCTGAGGGAAACAACAGGCTTAGGTCAGGAGAAAAGTCAGTGAAAAGTAAAAGCTCCAACTCCTGCCAAAACAGCTCCCCCTCTGTCTCCCCCTCTGTCTCCCCCTCTGTCTCCCCCCTCTCTCCCCCTCCCCTCACACTCTTTATGACTTTCAGAGCGTTGGTTCCAGGAGGACACGTGTTCGAGGTCACACACTGACCTTGAAGAAGTGCGTCGGCGCGGCGACACTGACCTTGAAGAAGTGCGTCGGCGCGGCGACACTGACCTTGAAGAGTGCGTCGGCACGGCGACACTGACCTTGAAGAAGTGCGTCGGCACGGCGACGTGGTTCTGCCCCAGGACGGGGTACGACACGTGGAGTCGTCCGTCTGCGTCGGGTCGAGGCAGAAACAGAGGCCCGGTGCAGACGAACACGCCGCGGTGATGTTTGGTCAGAGCCCGACACGTCTGCTCCAGGCGGTTCCACACGCAACGGTTCAAGTCCGGGTCCTACGGGAGAACACGGAACCATCAGAACACGGAACCGTCAGAACACGGAACCATCGGAACACGGAACCATCAGAACACGGAACCATCGGAACACGGAACCATCGGAACACGGAACCATCGGAACACGGAACCATCGGAACACGGAACCATCAGAACACGGAATCATCGGAACACGGAACCATCGGAACACGGAACCATCGGAACACGGAACCGTCAGAACACGGAACCGTCAGAACACGGAACCGTCAGAACACGGAACCATCAGAACACGGAACCATCGGAACACGGAACCATCGGAACACGGAACCATCAGAACACGGAATCATCGGAACACGGAACCGTCAGAACACGGAACCATCGGAACACGGAACCATCTGAACACGGAACCATCGGAACACGGAACCGTCAGAACACGGAACCATCGGAACACGGAACCATCAGAACACGGAACCATCGGAACACGGAACCGTCAGAACACGGAACCATCGGAACACGGAACCGTCAGAACACGGAACCGTCAGAACACGGAACCATCAGAACACGGAACCATCAGAACACGGAACCGTCAGAACACGGAACCATCGGAACACGGAACCGTCAGAACACGGAACCGTCAGAACACGGAACCATCGGAACACGGAACCTTCTGGACACTGCAGGATTCTGTCCTTTTTGACCGTTTCCTCAAACAGAAGGGTTTGTGTTTTTATGATTAAACCCGGTCTACACCCGGTCTACACCCGGTCTACACCAGGTCTACACCAGGTCTACACCCGGTCTACACCCGGTCTACACCCGGTTTAAACCCGGTCTACACCAGGTCTACACCCGGTCTACACCCGGTCTACACCCGGTCTACACCCGGTTTAAACCCGGTCTACACCAGGTCTACACCAGGTCTACACCCGGTCTACACCCGGTCTACACCCGGTTTAAACCCGGTCTACACCAGGTCTACACCAGGTCTACACCCGGTCTACACCCGGTTTAAACCCGGTCTACACCCGGTCTACACCCGGTCTACACTCGGTCTACACCCGGTCTACACCCGGTCTACACCCGGTTTAAACCCGGTCTACACCCGGTCTACACCCGGTCTACACCCGGTCTAAACCCGGTCTACACCCGGTCTACACCCGGTCTACACTCGGTCTACACCCGGTCTACACCCGGTCTACACCCGGTCTACACCCGGTCTACACCCGGTCTACACTCGGTTTAAACCCGGTTTAAACCCGGTCTACACTCGGTCTACACCCGGTCTACACCCGGTCTAAACCCGGTCTACACCCGGTCTACACCCGGTCTACACCCGGTCTACACCCGGTCTACACTCGGTCTACACCCGGTCTACACCCGGTCTACACTCGGTCTACACCCGGTCTACACCCGGTCTACACCCGGTCTACACCCGGTCTACACACGGTCTACACCCGGTCTACACCCGGTCTACACCCGGTCTACACCCGGTCTACACCCGGTCTACACCGGTCTAAACCCGGCCCACACCCGGTCTACACCCGGTCTACACCCGGTCTACACCCGGTCTACACCCGGTCTACACCCGGTCTACACTCTGTCTACACTCTGTCTACACTCTGTCTACACCCGGTCTACACCCGGTCTACACCCGGTCTACAACCGGTTTAAACCCGGTTTAAACCCGGTCTACACTCGGTCTACACCCGGTCTACACCAGGTCTACACTCGGTCTACACCCGGTCTACACCCGGTCTACACCCGGTCTACACCCGGTCTACACCCGGTCTACACCCGGTCTACACCCGGTCTACACTCGGTCTACACCCGGTCTACACTCGGTTTAAACCCGGTCTACACCCGGTCTACACCCGGTCTACACCCGGTCTACACCCGGTCTACACCCGGTCTACACCCGGTCTACACTCGGTCTACACCCGGTCTACACTCGGTCTACACTCGGTCTACACCCGGTCTACACCCGGTCTACACCCGGTCTACACCGGTCCACCCGGTCTACACCGGTCTACACCTGGTCTACACCCGGTCTACACACGGTCTACACCCGGTCTACACCCGGTCTACACCCGGTCTACACACGGTCTACACCCCTTACGCTGGTCTACACCAGGTCTACACTCGGTCTACACCCGGTCTACACACCGGTCTACACCCGGTCTACACCGGTCTACACCCGGTCTACACTTTCGGTCTACACCGGTCTACACTGCGGTTTACACCCGGTCTACACTCGCCCACACTGTCCACACACGGTCCGGTCTACACCGGTCTACACTCGGTCTACACTCGGTCTACACCCAGTCCACACTCGGTCTACACCGGCCCACACTCGGTTTAAACCCGGTCTACACCCGGTCTACACCCGGTCTACACTCGGTTCACAACCCGGTCTACACCCGGTCCATACACCCGCCAAGGTCCAAGCACTCGGTCCGCACCTCGGTCCATACCCAGCTTGCAACCCGGTCTACACTGGCCCACACTCGGTCTACACCCGGTTCACACCCAGTTTAAACCCGGTCTACACCTTTGCTTGAACCCGGTCTACACTCGGTCTACACTCGGTCTACACCTTCGGTCTACACCCGGTCTACACCCGGTCTACACTGGTCTCACACCCGGTCTACACCGCCGGTCTACACTCGGTTCATATTAACCCGGTCTACACCAGTCTACA